>DWHP01001407.1:0-16189 GCA_018247895.1 Parnassius honrathi
CGGGTATTTAAAAAGTTAAATATACGCGATAAAATCCGTAAAAACTAGTATTATTTCAATGTGTAGTGTTCGCGTAATTATAAGAAATCATTATGTCAATAAATACTCAACAACTAAAGTTGTACTTAACATTTTTATAAAAAGCCGCGCATTTCTTAGCCTTTTTATAAAAAAGTGGGAATGGCAAAAATATCAAACAAAATTTTCAGGTTTAATCAATGGACTATTTTAATGGAACATTTATTATTGTATTCCAGTTTATAGTCTTGGATTTAATGAAGAGTTTTCGTCAAGAAAGAAGTCTCTTAACTGCGATGCCAGTCTTCGCAAAATTTGATATTTGTTGTAGAATTCAACAGTGGCCGAGCCACGCAGCAGTGTTTGCTGTCACACGCATGGGCCGGTTCAAACCGGAGTGATCTACGACCTCACTGAATACCAGCGTGAAGTATAGAGTTGCCTCTGCGTTTCGCCTGTTGAGTGCAGGTGGCCGGAGGCCCAATTCCCCCTCCTCCTTAGCATAGTAGCGGAATCAAAAGAAGAACTACCTCGTCACGCTATCCGTGAATTTTTGCAACATCAGGGGACAAAATTACAACCTTAACGATGTCCATACCAGCTGGAGACGGCGAAGTCGGCCTTACTATTTTGAACCGAGCCACAAGTGTCCTCTCCGGCTGATACTACTCCTACCCGGGGTAAAAATTAGAACATTTGTTTGTGCCCCGGGCTGGGGTTTGCATATACGTCAGAGAGGACATCTGTTTCCGACGTCTCGGCAGTCTTGAAGGTGCGGATCTGCCCATCCTATGGCTGCGCGTAGACAGCGACGACCACCCCCGCGTCTACAGGTGCCTCTATAGGTCCTATATAGGTAATACCGAAATAGACCGACTCTTCGACCACGTCCAAATGGCTACTAATTCCGTGCTACAACAAATCCCATCCGCGGAGATCATGATGCTTGGCGATTTTAACGCCCACCACGCAGAATGACTAGGTTCAAGTTTAACCGATCATGCGGGGAGATCTGTTTATGACTTTGCGTTGGCATATGGTCTGACACAACTGTTTACTGCGCCTACGCGGATTCCAAATGTGGAAGATCATACAACTTCCCCGTTGGACCTTCTGTTGATCCGGGCGGATATCAGGTTTCCGTCGACGCCCCTTTAGGCTCGTCAGATCATTATCTTGTACGGAGTGTGTCTTGTGGTGCCAGTGACATTAACGTCGCGGTTGCATTCTGCAGACTGCCGACGTGTCTGGCACTATCGACCGATTGGGATAGGGATACGGTCTTTTTTGCATCTTAACTTTGGGTTTGCTTCTCGCCGGACGATCCTAGCGTTGTTGCTAATTCAGTCACTGATGTGGTACTTCAGGGTATGGAACTTTTTATTCCGTCCTCTGTGGTGCCAATCGGAGAAAGATTCCAGCTATGGTTTGGTCGCTCCTTTAAAATAGCAGGAATGCTACCGGACCTGGGCTGACGATCAACAACTCGAGATGTTAGCACCAGCGCTCTTAAAAAGAAGTATAATTCCGCCTCCAGGTCCTTCAAAAGAATCATTGCCAAGGCAAGGTCTGAGCACATCGGCAGGATTAGCAAGAAGCTAGTTCGCCTTCCTCGGAAACCGTGCATTCTGGTCTCTAGCCAAGGCTGTCCAAGGGAACTTCTGTCAGCCATCTCTTTCATCTCTGTACAGAGAGGACGACTCACTGGCCTATGTCGCAAAGGATCTGTTAGGCTCTCTCTTTGCGTCCAACTTGAACACACCGCCGACCATGCCGCGGAATGAGTGCTCCATGCCGGATGTGCGATTTACACAGTGCTCGGTTCGCAAAGCTCCCTTCTCCCTGGATGTCAGTAAGTCGAGTGAGCCTGATGGAGTCCCTCCAATTGTGCTGAAGACGTACGCGTTAGCACCGGTTTTAACGAATCTTTTTCGGTACTCCTACTCCCAAGGCGTAGTCCGGAATTCTCGGAAGACAGTTTCGGTCCACCCGATCCCTAAAAAAGGCGACCGCTCAGACCCGTCTAACTACAGGCCTATCGCATTCACCTCCTCTCTCCAAAATAATGGAGTCTATTGTGAACTTCCAGCTCATGAGGTAATTTGTGGATCACCAGCTGATCAGTGATCACCAATACGGTTTCCGTCATGGTCAATCAGCTGGTGATCTTCTGGTCTACATTATTCATAAATGGGCGGTAGGCAGTAGAGTCCAAGGAGGAGGCAATGGCCGTAAGTGTGGACAAGGCGAAGGCCTTCGATCAGGTCTGGCACAAAGCGCTTCTTTCGGAGCTCCCTTCCTACGGGCTTCCCGAGAAATTGTGCGATTGAATCACGAGTTTTATTGCTAATCGGAGCATCAAGGTCGTACTAGACGGTGCATGCTTTGATTACAAGCCAATTAACGCTGGTGTTCCACAGGGCTGCGTGCTATCACCAACGCTGTTTCTTCTGCATATGATAATAAATATATATGATAAATAAACTGATATCATTCGTTGCTATGCAGACGACAACACTGGTGATGCCTTATACACCGGCCGTGCCAATATTTCTCGGGAAATCGTCGCCGAGTACCGGGACTGGCGCTGCCTAGGGATTTTGCATCCCTTTGCGTTTTCTATCGTATCTACCACGGGGAGTTATCTGAGGAATTGTTCAGATTAGTCCCAGTCGCCAAATTTCATGAACGCACATCGCGTCAAAATTCCCGATACTAGCCTCACCATCTGGATGCTGGGCGGTCCACCACTGTACATTTTACTAGGAGTTTTCTTCCTCGTACAACTTCTCTGTGGAATTGTTTACCACCGGTGACTTTTCCGGACCGAGACGACCTAGGGACCTTCAAGAAAAGAGTTTACTCCTTTTTTAAAAGGCCGGCAACGCATCTGCAACTCCCCTGGTGTTGCAGTTGTTCATGGGTGGCGGTAGTCACTTACCATCGGGTGAGCCGCATACTCGTTTGTCCCCTCTCCTGAGTTAAAAAAATTCTATACTTTACATTTTAGTTCGCATACTTTCGATGGGACTTTATTGAAAATTACTTTAGTTTAAACCTAAGACTAATGTTTGTAGTAAGACTATTGATAATTTTAAAATTTTAAATAAATAAGTCCGTACGCATTTAGGATATTATATTGTGTAAGAAGATTACCAAGAAATTAAAATATGTCTGCAGTTCACACGTGGTATAGAAGTGAAACCTTCAGAAAAGGAGACAGAGATAATAGCAAACGGTGTATACTGTATTCTATCCCATTCTCACGTAGGCTAAATTCTATAGATGTATATGCTTGTCTGTTTTAGTGTCACTTTTCGTACTATAGAGTTTCAAGTCACAACGATTCTAAGGAAGTTTTCATTTTAATAAACTAAACGATTTACTTATAGAAAACAGTTGTAGTCTCAGTAAGAGCCAACGAATAGCAAAGGATATTTGTTCTTAATGATAGACTAACGTCATGTTATGCAGTATGCCAGTAACTGTCTGTTCAGTTAGAGAGCGCCATTGATGTTCACACAATGAATGCAACGAACCATTTAACACTTGCAATTATTGACCGGTCAGCTAACTATAGACGTCTATAAGTCTAGTACTCGTTCGTGTTTGAGATTTACATATTTTAAAGATAGAGAAACTTGAAGAGTCGTAGATTCTGAGTATGGGTCTTGTCTTTTTTGGCAGAGAAGTATTTTTTTTTTCACCTACTGGAAAGGGTAGAACGACGTCAGCCGGGCATTTAGTATTTTATATAACAAAGGCAAATGCGTAGTCCCTCTGAGGACTAAGATAGAACGCCTCACGGTCTGTAATTAAGTTTAATTGAGAGTTAGTACCAGTTGGCTCTCTATACTATTTAGATCAGTTACAGGTAAGAAGGTTCGACTTTGGTTGTTGTTAGCCATGTACATACACATTGTGTTAGTGTGCGTAGGCCTTGGGAGCGCTCAGTCACGATCGCGAGTCTGACGAATCGCAGCTACACACACAAACGAGCCTGTCGGTATACATCACTACTACAATCAAGGCGAAACTTTCATCGTGAAATAGAATAACTATACCTATCCAGATGGACTCCTAGCCAGATAAAATAGTCCTATCACCTATTACAATTACCAAAATTGGAAATAATGTGCATGATAACATAACACAAGCTTTCACACCTCTTACCCAGAGGGGTAGACAGAGACTACGGACTTTCATTTGGCACTATTCTGACACACCTCTCTCGCCTCCTTTACATCCATATACCTGCGCATACACGCTCGTCGGTTAAAGGTACTCTTAATCTTTCGTATAGGGCTTCTCATGATGACTTTGCCGTCCATTTCAGTAACATATATTTGCTTTGTTTGATGTAGTATTATTATTATTATATTTTTAATAGAATAAGGGTGACAGGCGAGCACACAGTCCACCAGATGGTAAGTGAATGCTGTGACCCATAGACAATTACATTTATCCTCCATTAAGAATCAAAACGTAGATGCGTTCCAACCCCTGAAGACCCAGATGGAATGCCTCGTTTCCAGTAAAAAGGGTCTCCGGATCTCTACACCCACCATACGAAACACAACAGAATTAAGCTGCTGTTTTACGCTGGTATTCTGTGAGAGCGTGGTCCTGCCCCGGTCGAGCCGACCCTTCGTGCCACAATATAGCTGCAGCGTGGCTCTACCACGTATTATTATATTATATTGCTTTGTATATTTAATGCATTAGTAAATTCATGAATAAATGAATAAGATACACGCCTATTAGCGCACGCGCTCAACACATATAACGGGTATAAAATATTTCATAATTTGAACTTAAATACGGAGACGATAATAATCGTAAAACTTTAAGTCAACGTTCCCGGACCGCAAATCGACAATATTTCTAGAATGCGTCGCGTCAGTCATATCAAATGGTTTAAAAAGCAGTAAAACTATCGTAAAGTCGAAAAGCGCTTCATACGCTCTCAAGCAATTGAAGAGATAAATACTAAAAAGCATTTGGAACCATAAAATGACGGCTTAAAAAGCCTCACAACTGGACCAAAGCCTCTCTTTTTTTATAGAATTATGGTGACAATCGAGCACACAGTCCACTTCATCAGGTACTGCGTTGTCACCCCTGAGGATTTCAGACGTTCCGGAAAGTCTACAATCAATGTACACGTTACAGAATAAGAGTGACAAACGAGCACGCAGTCCACGTGATGGTAAGTAGATACTGAGGCCCGTACACATTCATATTTATCCTGGATTAAGAGTTAAAATGCAGATGCCTTGCCACCCCTGGGGACTAAAATGTAATGCCTTGTTTCCAGTAAAAACTGTCTCCGGTTCTTTATACTCAACATGCGAAACAAAGCAGCATTAGGCTGCTATTTTACGCTGGTATTCCGTGAGAGCCCGCTCGAGTTGACCCATTCCTGTTACAACCATAATATATCTGCATAATATATAGCTTGATGCTACTGTTAAAACTATAGCGCTGATATTAGTGACGCTGAAAACATTTCACGCCCTGAAGCCATAGGTAATTAAGATTTTCTGTTTACCTTTTCGGTCCGATCTCCGCAGATTGAGCCCTCTATCTTGGAATCTCACATATTAAAATTGAATTCAAATAGAATTTCATCCAGTCACATCTGTATCGAAAATAGATTTTTTTTATAAGACAAAAAGCTGACAATGCGAGCATACGGTCCATGGTGATGCTAATACCCATACTTAGCATCGATTAAGGATTAAAGTGCTGACGCGTATCACACCTGCAGAGAAAGATGTAAGGTCTTACATATTTGTATGTGATATTATACGTTGCTGCCTAGAGAGCGAGGTTCTTCCCCAATCGAAGTAACCCATGACTCTTTGAAGTAGCGTGACTCTACCAGGTAAAAAAAATTGCGATTTAGCCTTGTTTCGTACATCATCATCAGGCAGCCTCCAAGACCATGCCACAAAGCTTGGTCCTGAACCACATTCATCCATCGAATTCCTGTATCTTATCAGTTCGTCTCTCCATCTAGTAGTGGGCCCTACACTTCGACTTACGGTACAAGGCTGCCACTCGAGAACCCATCTTCCCCATCGATTATCATTTCTTCGAACTATAGCTGGTTCATTGCCACTGTAGCTCACTAATCCGTTTTTTTTTTGTTTCACACAACACATTGGTTTTAATTCCGGTTCGTTGTTCAAAGCCAAAGTCAAAACTTTTAATTCAATTTAGGCCTGTTTAAATCTCATATGAACGTCAAAATCTACACCAGTTGGCAAAAACAACAACTTTGTTATCTTCATACATTATGACCGTATCAAGCTTACGAGATAATATAAAGTAAATTACCATACATTAAAACACAGACTTTGACCTTGTATTTTTTATATGAATGACATAATAACAAGTACGTATGGGAACTTCGTATTGAATTGTGATGCCGATTAAGATACGAAACTTTACGTAGAGAGGTATTGCTTTACGAATGAGATATCAGAGAGATCTTCAGTTTGTTAAACTTTTTCTATTAATAACGTATTTATTTATTACAGCCTATCTAAAGTCCACCGCTGGACATAGGCCTTTTGAAATATAGGCGATAAAAGTTATAGAAGTGGTAGAGCCACGCTGCAGCAATATTATGGCTGTAGCACGAATGGCTCCACACGACCGGGAAGGACCACGCTCTCACAGAATACGAGCGTATAATATCAGTTTAATACTGCTGTGTTTTATATAGTTAGTCTAGAAAACCGGTGACCCTTTTTACTGGATACGAGGCATTCCATCTTAGACCCCAGAAGTGGTAAAGCATCTGCATTTTGATTCTTAATTGAGTATAAATGTCTATGGGCCACAACGTCCATTTGTCATCAGGTGGACTGTGTGTTCGTTTGTCACCCTTCTGCTTTAAAAAATTCTATGGATGTAATTAAAATTTTGCTAAAAACCTTAACCTAAAATTACGCAAAACGATTGCATACATTGAAAAATAGTTGTATATATGATATTAGAGCTCCAGCATTATACTCTAGCCAAATTTATGCTTGGACCGCAGAATTAAGGATGACTCACGCTTGACCGTGTCGGGTCCGAGCGAGTGTCGGCCGTAGTACCGTCAACTAATATTACATATATTTTGTATCGACACACACGCTATACCGAGCGGAAAACGAGCGCTCGGCTACAACCTGGTGCCGGCTTATAGCTGAAGATTTATCAGATTCTTCATCGTCCAGAGCGATCGCAATAGTCGCTAATTCCAGATCGTCTAACTTCAACATGATTGTAGTCTAATTATAACATTATTTTTGCTCGGACGAGTATACTGCATCATGGCGTAACGGTAATTGCTCGGTCGAAGCCCGTTTTTGTCATTTCTAGCACGGGACCGGCTCGGTGACCGTGCTACGGCCGACACTCGGCTCGGACTCGACTCGGTCTAGCGTGAGTTAACCTTTAGTCGGCTCGACCGGGGAAGAATAGGGACGAGAAACGGACCCCTTTTTTCTGGTAACGAGGCATTACATGTTCATCTTCAGGGATGAAGACGCATTTGCATTTTGATTCTTAATCGAGGTTAGATGTAGGCTACAGCATCCACTTACCATCCGGTGGATTGTCCTCGTTTGACACCTTAATATTAAAAATAAATATAATATGAGATTATATATCAGATTGTAATTAGCAAAGACTGTCTGTTAACTTTCTACGATCAACCCACTACAATAAGTATTACACGCTTTATGATGGAAGTGAGAACGTTGTACCGATAAATATTCAATTCAAAATACTCCTCCCCTTTCCCTTCCATATCAGATTTAATAAAAGATATCAATGCGAACTAAAAGCCGTTGTTGCCATTATATATAAATTAGTATTACTATGACAGTATTGCTATACTAAAAGTCGCATTTATTTGGTAGATATCGTAGTTAATATCACGACGAACAGTCAATGAACGTCGCTATGGTTGCTTTTACTCTGACATGATTTTGCGTAAATTGAATTAGAACATGTGTCACTTGGTAACGAAGGCAGTAAAATTTGGAATTTATATCTTTCCGTCTACTCAGGTTAGAACTTGTACAGAATAGAAAGAAACGATACCGACCAACAACGGCACTTAGAGGCAGTATCAAGTAAATTAATATATAATTTATGACTTTTTAGAAACAAAAATACGAAGCCTCTGTTTAAAAGCTTTTAAATACTCGTAACAAGATTCAACTCGGCTGGGCAGCGTTCGTGAGATTATGACACATCTTCTCGTCAGGCATACTTCAAAAACCTCAAAACTAGATTGTACAACCAGTGCGAGTTGCCATGACCTATGGATTTGAGACGGGGTCCTTCACTGCTGGCAGTACGAGGAAGCTCAAAGTCGCTCAGCGAGCTATGAAGAAGGCTATGCTCGGGTTTTCTCCGCGTAATATGCTTAGGAATGAGGATATCAGCAGTAGATCCAGAGTGACTGATAAAGCCCAATGGATTAGTAAGTTGAAGTGGCAGTGGACCGCCATATAGCTCGAAGAACCGATAACCGATGGAGAAGAAAGCTTCTCGAGTGGCAGGCGGCAGGCGAAGTGTAGGGCGTCATCCCACTAGATAGAGTGACTAACTGGTAAGACATGCAAGAAGTCGATGTATACAGGTGGCTCGGGACCGTGCTTTGTGGCATTCCTTGAGGGAGGCTTGTAAAGGACTGATGATGATGAATGATGACTGGTAATAAGTTGCTCGAGAATCAATCCATTGGTTGTGATTTGTATCGTGGTTGAAGATGTCGGCTAGGTGTTGTTAAAGCTTTACCAGATTAGAAGATATAATAATATTTTCAAGCTATGAAGAGGTCTATCTATGCTTGAAATCTTTGCATGATAGACTTCATAATGAGGATATCCGCGATTGAACCATTTAGAAGTAGTTGAGCCATGCTGCAGCTATATTATGGATGGACCTAGCGCTGCGGATCTGTATGCTGAACTGGTAATGATCCGGCCATTTTGCTCGAAGAATCGACAACCGATGGGAAAGAAAGTTCTCGAGTACCAGCCTCATACTGGTAAGCGAAATGTAGGATGATCCTGGTAGATAGAGAGATGGGTGCAGATTTTTATTTATATAAAAGAGGTGGCAAACGGGCATACGGCTTCTTAAATGATGGTAAGTGATTACCGCTACCCATGAACAACTGCAACACCAGGAGAATTGCAGGTGCGTGGCCGGCCTTTAAAAAATGTCAGCTCGTTACTTGAATGTAGGAGCAAGGAGTTGTATCGGTCTGGAAAAATCGCCGGCAGTAAGCGATTCCACAAAGAAGTCGTGCGAGGACAGTGGTGAACCGCCAAGCATCCAGATGGTGTGGATTGTATCGTGGGTTTTGTTGCGGTGTGCGTTGGTGAAATTTGTCGGCTTGAACTAATCGCTACAGTTACGCGGAGCGCTCCCCGCGGCAGCGGGCTCAGGCACTTGCTTTGTGGCATTCCCCGTGGGAGGTTTAACTTCAGTCGACTTGTAATGAGCTGTAATGATGATGGTGATAATAATGTACTAATAATATATAATCTGACAATATATTTATTACTATATTATTTTATTTATTACATATTTTTATAATTATGTACGTGTCACGTTCGCAAGAGCAAAGAAAAAAAAGGCAAGTTTCATGCTTTTGGTATTCACTCCCACATACTATGTAAGGAATCATGCAAATTAACAATTCGCGTAGAATCTAGAGCACCTAGGTACAAGTAATGCGGTTAGACACGAGTTAAAACTGCTGCCTATTTAGGCGAGCGTGTAAATTGCGTGAGCGCTTTGTGTTGGTTAAATAATTTGTAATGTAGTTCCCGAGCAGTCTTACACTGCATTTTCTACTTAGATATCTATTCTTGTTGAAATAGATTAGACATACTATAGCTATTAGTGAAAAGAAATTGTTTTGAATGGATTATTTTTAAAATTTGCTGTTAACAAAAGGTTAGAAAAAATAATGTTGGCAGATTTGAAAAGTGGATCATGTCTAGTTTCCTAACAATATTTTCTTCTTATTTGTTCTTAGCCGCGTCACACTCAATTCGACTATATATTTTTAGTGTGTGTTACTTCAGAACTTTTTTTCTAGGTAACTGATTTTAATCGTTCGTTTTTATTTGAAACCTGGTGCTTTTCATTTGGTCCCATATAAATTTGATCAAGATCTGACCAGCAGTTTTTAAGTTATACTTAATAATGCGTATTTAATTGACGACTACATTGATGATGTCCTCATTATATTTATATTGAAGTCGGTTGCACAAAATTTTTAATACCACCACTTGTTGTAAACCGAAGCGACAAATGAATCATTAGTCCACTTATTGGTAAGTGGCTACTGCACAAGCAGTAAATCCAAACAAGTAGTAGCGGAACAAAAAACAAATTTTATGTGTAAATGACCGCAATTCATAAAAATAAAATTAATTTTTACGGATTGATTAAAACTACTTCTACTGATTTTATCGCGTTTAATTTCTTCATTTTGAAATTCCCGAAGTTAATTCGACGAATAGATATGTAAGTAGAAAGTTAATTCCCAGGTAGACGGCCCCCGCCATTACACTAGATTTGATAGACCACAAATCCTCGTGATAGAACATCGATTCCTACCTAGGATGACTCGCGAAGCTACTGAAATTAAAAAATATCCTAATTTCAATAGAGAAGATGGATGGACTACCTGCTTGGGATCCTGTAACTAATAAAATTAAAACTAAACCTAAATATACCAGTACCACTGCAAGACTTCAAGACAAAGTAAGTTCATTCTGCGTAAATCGAACCATTAATAAAATAATTAAAAGGCTGAAGGTACTCCGGGTTAACACTGACATCGGAACGTCAGTCACCTCAATCCCCCGTGACCGTAGGTATTGGAAAGCGCCCGAAACGTCGGGAATTAAAAATCAAGAAATTAAACGCGATAAAAGTAGTTTTAATCCATGTGTAGTGTTCGTGTAAATATAAGAAATCTTTAGTTTATACGGATTTTTTCACGTACATTAACTTTTTTTATATTCCCGACGCTAAAGCACTTTACAGCACCCATGGGCACCGGGGGACTGAGGTGTTCGACGTCCTAATGTCATAGTTACTACTAACTAAACTTTTATTTAAATATGTAGTGTTCGCATAAAGAAATAACTATGCAATGTATTAAGTCTTCTAGAAGTTACACAATCAGTATTAGACGCACCGCAAGCACGCATTTATATAATATATCATATATTTCTAATAAAGTGGCTGATAAAAAGGCTCTCAGCCTTTTCGAAGTCAACGAGTATTTATATACCACGTCACAAAACGTACACTTAATGTTTTTTTTTATTTTCGCTAATACTACACTTGGAATAAAACGAATACTATACGGATTTTATCTGGAAGTTTGCAGTATGTCAACATGTTCAGGATCGTCCCAACCATGATATCATTTATATCAGATTTGCTAGACCACAAAGCCTCGCAAAAGAGCCGTGGTAGTTCAGATGATTAGCGCCCGCTGTAAGTTTCACAGTACGCGAGCAACCCGGAATCCATTCTCGCTGGCACAAATGATATTGTTAATTGCAATTTTAAGTGCTGATTTACCACGTGTTTGTGTATTTTTTCGCGAAAAAAAAAATATTACGAAGACACGTGAAGTTCGACAACACACATTGAGCCAGCGCGGCGAACACTTCCTTGCCCTAAAACCCTCTCAGAAATGAGAGGAGGCTTGTGCTCAGTAGTGGGACTTATATATTATGCTGTGACTTTAAATCCTCACAAAAGAACATCGATTCTTACCAAGGATAATTCACGTGGCTATTGAAATAAAAAAACACTTCCTAATTTTAATAGAAAAGACGTGGGTTACCTTCAACTTGGGATCCCCCGCAAGACTTCAAGATACTGACTAAATAACTTAAAAAAATGTGTAATTAAAATATAAAGGTAGCATTTGTTAACTACAATATCAGGACGTCAAATACCAGAGTCGTCAGCCGTGACCAAGTGCCGTAAAGTGCCCGAAACGCCAGGAATTAAAAAAGCTAAAAAAGAAAAACTCCATAAAATTAGTTTTATTCAATGTAATTATTCCCTTCCTACCCTAAATGTCCTTAAGGTTCTTTAGGATAAATTACGTTTATTAAAATAAAAATTTACAAATATCTAATTAATCAAAGAAATACATTTAGTACTACGTAGCGATGTCGCGAAGAGATTCATTAGCACTCGCAATGTCGCAGCTGGTCTAGTGGCCGAGCTAGACGGTATCAGCTGACCCGAGGTCTCGCCGAACGGAGTAAGTGTTCTCAATGATTTATGCAGTACAGTTCCGTACATACAGGTGATTAAAATTGTTTATTGTTGTTTGTTTATGGTGTTGTTTTGTTTATTGTGGTAAACATACATTAAAAAAACACATACTTCGAATAGGTACAGAATATTTTAGTTTTTTAAACTCGATAAAAAAAAGTGAATTTTTTGCTAAACATTGTAAGGATTACGGCCCTATTATTTATCAGTCATGTACTCCATCCGCTGAATCACGTACTCGACGAGACGACTGTAAACCGTTAACGAGGATCATGAATCCTGAACATTCTGCGTATTTATGGCAGTTCCGTTTCTCGTGGCATTTCATAAAATAACCCTTACCAAAGGTAGTAAGTATTTTTTTTATAGAATAAGGGTGACAAGCGAGAACACAGTCGACCTGATTGTAAGTAGATGCTGTGGTCCATAGTCTACATTTATGCGTGTCACAGATGCGTTGCCACGTTTCCGGTTCTCTTCACATAAGCTTCAGCATCATTAGCACAACTGCATCAAGCTATTATTTAACACCAGTATTCCGTGAGAGCGTGGTCCTTCCCCGGTCGAGACGACGTATTCGTGCTACAACCTTAATATAGCTGCAGCGTGGCTTTACTTCGTGTTAAAATTGTTAGACTGTGATATTTGAGAACTAATGCCTATCTCGTCTGACGCTTTGATTTATAGCGGCTCAGTGTGAACGGGCCCTACCTTTGCAGCTTTCGTATCGTGCTGCAATCCTCGCGCCCGGGGCTTGTCGGGAAATACGGCCGAGACTTAATTACTAAATCTGTTCTAATCAAAATCTATGGTATTGGTAAAAACATCCGAGAAATTGCATAATATTCAACCTTAGATATATATGGTTGCTGTCATACTTAAAATTAATCTTCACAGTTCGAAGATGTTGCACAAGTGCATTTTTTTTATTTTATTCGTAATTTTAATGGCACGTATGAGATTCACAAGATAAATTGAATTCGGCCTCCACTAGTTGGAGTGACGATCTAGTAAGATATACGACGGATGCAGGTGGCTCTGGACCGTGCTTTGTGACATTACTTAGAGAGAGGGAGGGAGGGGCTATGTTCAGTATTGGACTTGTGAAGGGCTGTAATGATGGTGATGATGATGTATAATTCAGACATTCAGACGTAAATTTACGGATATCCATAATTTATATATTAAACATCATGAGGATGTTAAAAAGTTTTATTTTTATTTTATGTCATAAAATTTAATATACCACGATTATATATCCCTACATTGTCATCCGATTCTAATGGCCTAGTCCGACTATGTTTATTATTTCAAGTTTAGTTCATCAGGAAGTGATTGTTTGACTTGCAAGACACGGAACGACAAAAGACAGACAGACGGACAAACAAGATAAAAAACGCTTCGAACTATGTCATTGAAGTTAATGTACTCTAGGTGTGTACTCATATAATTTTTATTTTATTTAATGACTTCAAGAAGGAGGTGGTATTCAATTCTAATGTGTGTTTTTTTTATGTGTGTTACCTCAGAACTTTTTTCTGGGTGAATCGATTTTGATGATTCTTTTATTTAAAAGCTGGTGCTTCGCGTGTAGTCCTACGTAAATTTAATCAAATTCTGATAAGTAGTTTTTGAGTTATCCTTAAATAATACGTATTTATTCATTCATTAATTTACCCATTCCTTACAGCCTTTCAAAAGTCCACTACTGAACCGGTTTGCCCCATAGATTGCCTTTATTATGCGCCATAATTAATACCTGGTGCATGGCACTAGCGCCATCTAGTACTGAGTAGCACAACTAATCCTAAAGAATTACATACTAGAACATTCGGGAGTGGTATGTATTCGAACATTCTAGATAAAAATCAGTAGAAGAGGGCCTATATAAGGCCAGTAAGGACCGCAACCGAGGCAGTATTGAATTGGCAAACCAATAGAATATTTCGAAGCGATATAACTGTGAACTAAAGTAATCGGTGTGATTTAAGTTTGTAATTGGTGTTTGGTAATTAAAGTGTCAATTTTGGTAATTCAATCGACAGTTTTTATTGTCACGAAGCCCAAGCTTGTATCAGCTTATTGAGAGAGACTGAAATGCTTAGCAGACGGGTGCACCCGCAGTTTTTTCCCTTTCACCCCATGTCGTCTCTTACGACTTCCACGTGACGTTATGTGGGTAACGGCGCATAAAATTAATACCTTTTTATTGAAATATGGCAAACATAATCCACTAATACTTCCAACACCACTAGCGTCGATAATACGACATGTGTTTTACCTCTAAACGAGGTATCAAAATGACACGAGGCGAAATACTTGTTCTATTACCGACGGTGCGGTGGCGTATCTTTCCTAAGATAGTGCACACAATTGAGGGCGGGTGGAAGGTGCTCTTCACAATACAACATATAATTTTATTTTATTACGCGGATCTTAATTAATTAATTTTTAACATTTTCCGTTTAATAGAGTTCTGCAAAGTAACGCCCGATTATATTAATTAGAACTCCTATAATGCAGTATGTACTCAACGGTGGATTTTTGATACAGGTAATGATGATGAAGATGATCTTATTTTGAACTACAAAATATTATCGTAATAAAACACATAAAACAGATTCGGAATGATTACCACCGACAAACGATTGCCACCCGAATGAATGAATATAAATATATAAATCTACAGAAAACACATACAATCGACGATATCGATTATATTATAATCGATTTTGATATTATTAGACATTATAACAATAAACAAGTACGTCTAAACGAAGCCAATCACGATGCCGACTACAGTTACTAGAGAACGCAAATTTGTAAGTATTATGGTTATTTTCTAAACGAAGAGCCGTAGTAGACCAGGGGCTAAGCGCTCGCTGTTAATTTCACCGTACACGGGCAATCCGGGTTCGATCCTCGCCGGCACCAATAAAATAGTTAATTGCAATTTTAACGCCTGTGAGAGAACGCCTGTGGCCAGCTGTGGGACGTATACAGGCTGTAACTATTCCGATAAGATTCGAACTTAAAACCAGCAACATAGTAGCTGGGTACTCTACCACTAGGCCACGTAGCCGTCAATTCGCTTGGTACCTACTTGTAACTAAGACTGATGGAGAGACTCACAATTAACTATAATAATGCGCCCCTGTACGCTTTCCCCACATGTCTTGTCGTTCTTATCAAGCTGTCCACATACAAGCTCTAATAGATAGGCAACCGCGGACTAAGTGGCTGAACCGGTCCACTCGTACACAAGGAACTGTTCGTGATACGTTTGCAGATAGCCTTATTATCCACGCCTTGTAAATATCCGCGGGGGATGTAAACTGCGGGCGCACTCGTGTTAATCTCGGAAGCGGTCGGATTAAGAGGTAATTACCCGCGGACAAAGGTTATAGCATTCTCGGCCATGTTTATTACTTTGTTAATAATGTTTATGTTGCAACAAGTCGTTCTTTATTGGGACCTTGTAATAGCGGAATGACATTTTGATATCGCTTGTAGGTGAATCTAATCTAATATTATAAAGAGAGAGTGCGAATTTTGTGAGTTTGTATATATGTGGAAGGTAATCTCCCGAACCCCCGCACCTACTTGAAAAGTTCTTACACCATTTGAAAGATATATTATTTCAGATGGACATAGGCTATATATTATGTGGATATATACATTAGAGCTAAATGGTTTGATGATATTTGTCAACTATGTCGGAAGAAGTCGTGCCTTTAGAGAGCGATGCATCATGATGCGGTGCATCAGTAGCTAAAGTTGCACAAAAATAATGTATAGTTGAGTTGTTTCTCTAGATTAGTCCTAGTATATATATATA
>DWHP01001408.1:0-16188 GCA_018247895.1 Parnassius honrathi
AGCTTACACATATTTTAATTGTTCTAAATTTATGTTATTATAATTTATACTGTTGAACCAAATTGAGTTAAACAATCGAACGATTGTTGAACTTTAACTATGACAGAGAACAAAGCATGAAAATGCAAGTAATTTCATTGCATTGTTGATACAAGATCGTTCGTCAACGATACTCGTGCTGTCTTATTCAGTTACAGTGTGTTAACCCCACAGAACATACATAAAATATTAGGTACGTTGACAAAGTTGACTGACACAGTTATGACCGATAGCGTACCTGGAAATGGTAAAGGCAGGGAACTATATAGGTCTCTTATTCAGAGATTTAACCCCTCAACCCCCATGCGGTCTCATGAGACCGCGGCCATATTCCGTCAAATCCCTGGCGGTCTCATGAGGTCGCACCCACCCACAGCACTCGAACCCATAAAATTTTATATACGGAGACTACTTTTCTATGAAGAAGTTTGGCATTATATAATCAATATGGAATACTTTATCCTCTAGTGCAATAAAAAACTGTTGTCTTATGAATATTTATTTATAATCTACGTTTATTTCGTACGCCATTTTAGCGTAAATGTTATTGTGTTGGTTTTTGGATTTTTCTAGTGTTTTATTAGTGTTTTAGTATAGTGTTTTAGTATAGTGTTTTAGTATAGTGTTTTATTACAAAATTGTAATGAAAGTTTTTGTGTGAATATAATTTATCTATTTACGTAAATAATTTCGAGTAATATATATCGAAATAATTGTGATTCTCACGCTGCCGATATTCGCTTGGTATATTTTCTTTTTGTTATCAAAATACAATAAAATGTTTTTGTAATGAAGTTATACCTGACTTTTTTTAGACCACAAGACAGAGAATTTTGTATAAATTTTATAATGCTAAACATCTTCATAGAAAAATCGTCTCTAAATATAAGTTTTAATGGATTAAGGTGCTGTGGGTGGGTGCGGTCGCTTGCGAGCGCAATGAGGCGCATGCGACTGCACGGGATTTTTATGGGGCTTGAGGGGTTAAGTACTCATTTGACAGGCACAAACTTATACACGTATTATTATTATTTATAAACGTACTTTGAAAGTAATAATAAATCAAATACACTTTAAAGCGAGGATTCCAATTTCAGCTGTGCTTACACTTCCAAATATGTCTGTAAGAAGACCATTTTTGGTCCAATATGTTTAACTGGTTGAACCACAGTCACCTGAACTAAATCCGTTGATTTAACATTTTGGACTAATCTAGTGGTAGCTCGAGGTAAACCTTAAATTTCATAGCATGAAATAATTTCTATTCATCAAAGATTATATATAAATCTTATTGAAATAATAAGGGATGATATTGAGTGTTCAATTATATTTATATTTGTATTTTGTTTGGCTAACAGCATCATCATAATTACAGCTCTCATCAATCCACTGGTAAAAAAGTATGTGCCAAAATAATGCCACAGCACACGGCACTGAGTCACTTGTCGGTTAATGGCAGAGTGCGGACCAAAACTTAAAAGATCGTGGGTTTGATTCCGCCATTCGACTACTGTCGTGAAACACTCCTAACACAAGCATCTTAAGCTTACTAGGAGTGGTTAAAGGTAATATCAGGCTATGTCTACTGCAGATATCTTCACTACTAACTCTATCACTCAAAACACCAAACTGGCTTAAATTAACTAAAAAGGTATTTTATTTCACTTAAAATGGATATGGTAATTATATCAAATATTAAAATAAAGGATTAATAAATAATACTTGCCGTGTAGTAGCGATGTAAAAGAATTTACTGCCCCATATCATCCCGCTAGTGTCGTTATAGGCGACAAAGGGAAACTAAAATAAGAAATGGGCAGCAATATGTGATACATAATTACAACTCCAAAAATTAAAAAAAATACTTAATTTATCAACCCACCCGCCAATCGTGGTGGCTATGGCAAATATGCCCCCTAGAGTAACTGTAGCCTAGATTAATAAAGTATTTTCCTCATTTATTCATATTGTAACGATCCACCCTCCCCCCTTATATCTGTATTTTATATATATTATGTTTATAGTAGTGTGACTGCTGATCATGAGGTCCTGGGTTCGAATCCCGGGTCGGGCCAAAAAATCAATTATTGAGTTTTTCCGTCAAGAAATTCTCAGTAGTCAGTACCAGACAAAAATACATCAATGAAGAAAAAAAAGTGGAAATGAGGTAATCGCTACCATACTGGTTGTATTATGATTCGTATAAATATTTAAAAATTATTCTAAAGTTTTATGTTTAAAAATAAAACCCGCTTGTTTTTTTGCTAGTTCTTCCCAGGACTTTTGTTTGACTTTCAATAAGTATGATGCAATAATCTACATTGAATATAATATTTTATTTCAACTGATTGTGACGTCTAAGGCAAATAACACTTCTATAGACCATCTATGGGAAATATTTATATCGAGCAGTTACATTTGACAGGCTGTAATGAATGAATGAATGATAAATAAATTAATTTAATTGACATATAGATTTAATAAGAGCATCCAACTATGTTCAAGAAAAGATATACAAATATTTATCCGTTAGACCTCAAACTAGAATAATCCTGTTCACGGGTTCGAGCTTGTGTTTATTAAGAATGTAGATCCTAGCATTCCTGAACGAACCGTTGTTTTATCGATTTAAAAATTCAAGAATATCGAAGGGTATGTTCAAACGCAGTACCTAATTGTTAAAGGCAATGCATACAAAATGCAAGTTAGTCCTGAAAATCAATAATTATTATGCTGCCTTAATGTGGTTTTGTTAAAAGAACGAAATCGGGTTCCGTAATTGAGCATTCGGGTAATTTAAGCCGAGCTGTGGCTTCCGATACATGGCGATATTGCGACGTCGATGCCGCTAGAGGCGGTCAGGTGTGGCGTCAATAGTGCACAATCATATATTAATAAATAAGCATTACGTTTAATCTATATAAGGTTAAGACGTGAATATAGTAGAATATGTTTTATTCAATACATTGTCCAACTTTTATAGGCTAATGGAAAATAACACGCCACACCGTCATCATAGTAGAGAAAACAACGTTACTTAAGTTTTATCAAACCTGTTTATTGTCTAAAATATTTTTTTTTTTCAGAACGTTCGTCATCGTATAATGCTTGTGACTACCAAACATATGCCGGATTATAACCATTTTTCGAAATAGAGACTCGTACTTTATCGTCATACATTGAGAGTATAAACAACTTACTGGCCTATATCAGTTTCCATTCCAACGCGGGGATGTTATTAGTCCCTTATTCAGACTCCTTGGCTGCGTGGCAGCGGCGTTTTAGAATCTTGTCACCCCCCTTTACCCATGGGTGTCGTACGAGGCGACTAAGGGCGAAAAGTAAAAAAAAAACAAAAAAGAACAAGCACACAATTCCGCCATCTGTTGGATGCCAAACATCCGACAGATGGCGGAATAAACATCTCAGTTCTTTGGTCAGGCCAATAATATCCTGATCTGTGACGGGCAGCAGCGTCACAGGTGCGAAGTGTCTGATACTGCGATCGCCAACCCGCTTGCCCAGCGTGGCGATTTATGGCAGAACCTCCCAATGGTAAGCATCAAAATAATACGGCCCCGAGTTCCCGGCCGTCCCTATGTACCTGACCGTGGTGGCGGTCATGGCAGAAGTGGGACAGAGGGTGCTAAGAATCGCTGGGAGAAGGCAGGATACCACCACAAACTGGACCTAGCGACGTACAATAGACGAACTCTGCGGCACGACGAGAACATTGCAGAATTAGAAGTAGAGTTAAAAAATG
Organism: Parnassius honrathi; assembly: GCA_018247895.1. Classification (NCBI taxonomy): domain Eukaryota; kingdom Metazoa; phylum Arthropoda; class Insecta; order Lepidoptera; family Papilionidae; genus Parnassius; species Parnassius honrathi. The sequence goes on from DWHP01001408.1 coordinate 3,803, forward strand.
TAAGACAACATGTTCTGGGGTTGAGTGAAGTCCGAAGAGAGGGAGATGACACGCTAATCTTGGAATCCAGGATTAGCGTGTCCCAGGGTGGAGTGGGCTTCCTCTTCAATAGAGTTCTCTGTGATAACATTTTAGAAATCTCCAGTGTGTCGATAAGGGTAGCGTATAAAATGTACTGTAAACGTTGTACAAGTTTACGCACCAACTTCGACGCACTCGAACGATGAAGTTGAAGCTATGTATGAAGACATAGGGAAGGCTTTACACAACACAACTAAAGCCCACTTTATTGTCGTCATGGGGGCGTTTAACGCCAAAGTTGGGAAAATACGGGTGTTGAATCGATTAGGAAGCGGAACCCACAGGAGGCAAATGCTGATCAACTTCCTCGAAAGGGAGAGGCTTCATCTAATGAACTCCTATTTTCGAAAAATCCCCAAAGGAAGTGGACCTGGCGCAGCCCCGACAACGTGACGAAAAATGACATTAACTTCATCATGACGGACAAAAAGTACATATTCAGAAATCTCACAGTGATCAATAGGTTTAATACCGGAAGCGATCACCGACTTGTTCGAGCCACTGAATAATCGATTTCAAGTCTGAAAGAGCCCGTCTGATGAAGTCTACGCTCCGACCAAATGTCTTTCAAACTGTAGCGGGATCCCAACGTTTTCAGTTGGAACTCCGGAATCAATTCGATGCCCTAAAACCCACATTGGACATTGACGAGGATCTCATGGAGTCCGTAATTTGGCGGTGTCTCAACCCTGTGCTTCGGAAAGCTCGTTAAGCTCGCTCGATCTCTCTCCGGTCGTGTCGGTTTACCGTCCCATCGGATTATGAGAGTGAGGGAATAGAGAGTGCACACATGCTTGCGCATACACTTGAGCACTATAATCCTGTCCTGCGCCGATGGCTAGCCTCCGTTGAGGCAGGCCGCCGTGACCGAAATTCGGTCTGGAGGACATTAATTAGTAGTCTAAAACAACCCATTTATTATACGAGTTAAGCTCTTTTGCAATCCGAGTCCAACCGGCTAATATTGCAATCCAACATTGCGGCATTTTTATTATAGTTTAGTCTTTTAGGCAATTTTTTAGGCATAATTCTAGATAAAAATTTAAATTGGAAAGACCATATTATAAAACTAATAATAAACTAGACAAATTCGTTTTTGCTGTGCGACGTTTAAGATTTATAACTTGTTTGTGTTAATGTTTGGGGAAATTCTATTTATGCGGACCAAGCATTTAAAATCCAAAAAAAAAATGTATAGGATCGTTATGTGGTGTTGAATTTTATGAAAGCTGTACACCATTATTTAAAAGATTAAAAATTCTACCGTTGCCTTGTCTGTACATACTAGAAATAAGTGTTATTGTGAAAAAGCGTCCAAACATATTTCCATCACACAACGAAGTGTTGGGAAAAAAGTCGAATTATATGTATTTTATATATACCACCTCAAAGGCTTAATATGTATAGGAAAAGTTGTTTGTATGGCAATTAACATATTTAACAAGTTAACAGAAAATATATACCTATTAAATATTAGTGTTGCCCAAAATCGGTCTTGGCCTTGCAGTCTTGGTCTTGGTCTTGCAAAAATGCAAGTACAAGACCAAGACTGCAAACAAGTCGACGGTGCGGACTCGTCCCGGCGGGTAGCTGGCACGGTAAATATGCCACGCAGTTGTATTTTTACTTATATGACACATTGTTTTTAGGCAAATACGAAATAAAGTTACATACTTGTCTGAAATAAACTTCAAATCACATTGACGAAGTGCGCACATAAATAATGACAGCATTTTTTTAGTTACATTAAACAAAATTTACAGTTTACATAATGTTACAGAGCTTGAGCTATGTGACAATAAAAACTGTCGATTGAATTACCAAAATTGACACTTTAATTACAGAACACCAATTACAACTTAAAATACACTAATAATAAACACAATTTTACTACTGATCACTTTAGTTCGCAGTTGTATCGCTTCGAAGTATTCGTTTGATTCGCCAATTCAGTACCGACTCGGGTCGTGGTCTATATCGACCTTATATAGGGCCTCTTCTACTGAAACACCTAGAATGTTCGAGTACATTCAGGTCCTGACTAGGTGTAGAAAGTTCTGGCATGGAAATCTCTAGAAGGATCTTGACTCTCCTAGCTTTGCTACTCGATACTAGAGGGCGCTAGTGGTAACTAATGTCGCCATGTACCAGGCATTAATTATGGTACGCAAAAAAACGCTTGCTCGCATTCGACAAAGGTTTATGAAGAATTGACCGTTACTTAGGGCGCAATGTATTAAGGCCATAGAGCCCGTCTAGTAAGTATACATAGAAATCTTTGACGACGAATCTTTGAGTATCAATGTCACAACAGAGTGATCGATACGAGATACTGAAAACTCTCGCTAAGGACGTCGCGATAGATGACGAAGTAGATCTTCAGGAGTTGGCGGAGAGTACGGAAGACTTTTCACCAGCCGATCTCAAGTCCTTGCTGATCACAGCGCAGCTGGGCCGGTTAGAGAAACAACTGGTATGTTACTTTAAAAAAAAACTGTATCATTATTATTAGTGATGAAACGATTATCACTTAGGGATTACGATTACGATTATTACCCTTAGTAATCGACGCTTACAAGGAGGCTAAGGAATATGATATTTATTATCACAAAACGATTTAAACAAAGTTTTCCGAGGAGTTAATAATCAAATTTAAGGAATTTTAAATTTTAGTTAATAAACGTAATATTTCTAGTTTTTCAAGAGTCAAGTCTGTTCCTTTTTAATACGTCCTATTAACTTTGCGTATATCCATTTATGTAACGGAATCTTTTAATGTAATTTTCACCAACTTGTAGACGCCCGATTGACTTGAACATTTGCACTCGTATCAAGGATAGATGACAATACAATAATTTAATAACTTTGACCTTGTATCCCAATCAGGATCACCAGGATAAAATAAAATTATTTTATTTTTAGCGTGTTTTTTCGGTTTTCAAAACTATTATTTCACTATTTCACTTTAATTTAATCCAGTAGTAAAAAATAACCTCTACGGTCATAAAGTAATAATTCATAGATAATAACATTAATCATTGACGATTACGATTATTATACAATATTATATATTGTGCAGTATTGATACAATTAATCGTAATTGAAATTGTTTCATCACTAATTTTTATTAAATTTTAAGATGGTAGAGCTACGCTGCAGCTATATTGTGAAATAGAAGCTGCTTCATGCTGCTGTACTTTGAGTGCAGGGAACCAGGGCCTTTTTATTGGTAATATTATATATAGTAAGGGTGACAGACGAGCACACAGTCTACCTAATGGTAAGTGGATACTGTGGCCCGTTATGGTGCCCATTAGCTTAATCGAAGATAAATAGACATCTACATTTATCCTTGATTAATAATCAAAACGCAGATGCATTATCACCCGTGAGAACTAAGATGAAATGCCCCGTTTCCAGTAAAAAAGAGTTTCCGGATCCACCATACGACGAAACACAGCAGTATTAAGCTGCTATTTTACGCTGGTGTTCTGTGAGAGCGTGGTCCTTCCCCGGTCGTGCCGACCCATTCATGCTACAACCATAATATAGCTGCACCGTGGCTCTACCACGTATGAAACGCCTTTGTTTGAAGTTGGCGGCAATCTATGGACTACAGTGGCCACTTACCATCGGGTGGCATAAAAGTCCGGTTGTCACTACAATTTTATGAAAAAAAAAATGTTATAAGGTTAAATAGTTTCAGGAAGAATGATAATTTTTGGCTTTGTACGTTTTTTGCAGGTAAATAACGAAGGAAATAACTTGGAATCTGTAGTTGTTTATAAGGAAGACATCGAGAGTTCTTTAAAAGAAACCAAACCGTCGCTTTCAAAGGAGCAAAGACTTTTTTATGATACAATGTGAGTTATACATTCTTAATTAATTTATTTCAAATAATTTATTAGGGTTAGACATGACCTAATGCTTTCAACACTATACAATAGGTCCAGCGAGACGCGGTAACGGACTCTTTATACAGTATATATAGCTTAGTAGTTATAAAATTGAATGGGTTCGAATCCCGGTTTAGCCCAAAATTGGCTATTGGTTTTTTTCTGTCTAGAAATTCTCAAGAGTTAGGGATTGATGTCCAGCATCAGTTGCCTTTTCTCTGCGGATGTGCATACTACTTACCAAAGTTTCATCGTAATTGGATGAATGCTATGGTATGCATGTGGGACAAACAAAGTAACATTATTTTTTACAATCCTTAAATATTTATGTAAAAGACATTTTTTTTAATTTGTCCACCTATTTATTTTTTAATATTGTAATAAATATTGTGTAGTTTTTGTTTAAAAAAATGGAACTTTATTATACAGACATACTTTCTATATTTTTGAGACACCTTTTGAAAGTCACTCATAGGTTTAATTTACAACTGGTTCGGAAAATGCCTGTCTCTGTCCTGGGAAGAGTCAGCAAGAAACGCATCGGGACATTTAAAAAAAAAAAGAACAGTTTACGATCATTTAAGTTACACAATAATTGACTATTAATTATTTTACAGCTATAGGAGATTTAGAGGAGAGCCGCTATCGTCTGAGCAGATGTCGATCACGCAGCAAATGCAGAAGCAACGCGTCACTTTGGCTTGAATTTAATCAAATTTTTACACTACACAAAAACTTGTCGCGCTTTAGTTGTTAAAATGTACGTTCTTACGCAAAAAGGATACAACCTACAAAAGCTAATTTTTAGATATTGACGTTTTTTTAAAATTTGTTTAGTATAAAGTGATAATGGCATTCTTTATTTTTAGTTATTCCAATTGCTAATAACTTTTTTTTATCTAGTAAGGGTCACAAACGAGCATAGAGTCCACATGAAGGTAAGTGTATATTGTGACCATAGACATCTGCATCTACAACTATATTTGTCCTTGGTTACGAATCAAAATGCAGATGCGTTGCCATCACTGAGGACTAGGATATTGTACCTCATTTCCAGTAAGTGGGATTTCCGGTTCGCTACGCTCACTGTACGAAATACAACAGCATCAAGCGACTTTTGTTGTTTTTTTTTTACTATAAAAGTATGAACCCTACAGGTATAATTAGTATTTATTATTACACGTACGAAGATCTACTTTTAGATATTGAAGCTCTGAGCTCCAACTGGTGTTCAAGGATTGTGGCTCGTTAAAATTTGTTGGTTTTTGCTATATGAAACACCTTGAGATGTTAAATTTCAATTTATTTTGACCCGTGTGTAAGTTGAATACTTTATGCATAATTACGTTTAATTAGAACAAACCAAAAATAATTACTTAAGAAAGACACTGACGGCCTAATACACACACGCTACTCAGTTCCAATGTCTCATGGGGTCGCATTGACTGACATAAAGTGATAGAGACAGCATGACATAACGGCATCTTATAATTGAGTAACGTTTGAGTATTTTGGCATTAGTCTCCAGCTTTTAGGTATATGGAAGCGTACTTTGAAGCTATACCTTAAATTTTTTAACATTCATATAATATGCTTTATAAGAATATTTTTCTTGTTTTCGGCGATTTACGTTTGGGGTCTAGTCACTTCAAAGTTTCAATTTTACGTTTCTAGCCGCTTCTTAGCATGCTGACGCTTTTGATTAATTGCCGTTTTATATTTAATGGAATGGGGGAAAACTTTCGATTTCAATATTTGACAGCGGCGAAGTAAATTAGGAAAATGTAAGGGTTGTTTTTTCCCCCGACACTAGATGGCGCTAGGGGCATCAATTATAACTTGCAACAATATTAATACTGTAGAAAATTATAAACTTTTATTTAAAACTAACTTCCTAAGTATATGACATTGTAAAGCAAAAAAAAAATCACCTTAGTCCCACCTAGCGACGTCTGGTGGGCGGTAGATTATTTAGCTCTCATTAGAGTACAAATAAAATTTCACTATATTTTATATTATACGAATGAATGTAGGAATGCAAAACGTGGTTTCAAAATTAATGGACTCAGGCTTAACACTTACTGTTTGGTTTCAAGACACCAAACACTGGCAATGACCCATATGTGGGTTACGGGACAGTGAATGTGTTGAACTATGGTTGGAGAAAAGTCGTTCTAACGAAAGAAGTTTTTGCGAAAATTGTCATTCGCTGTAAAGTTCCATAGTTTATAATTTTGTTCGCATTTTTGTGCGGGACATATTTGTAAAACAAATTCTACTTCCGAAGGCCGAATAATTTAGACAAAATACATTATCTCTACACTTTTATATTAAACTATCTTCAATCGCTATGAAATCTGTCAAATATTTTACCTTACACAGAATAATTCGTGGGTGTATCATTGACTTGTATCGAAACAGGCAATAGCGATATATGAAATTCCATATGTTATAAAGATAAGTTTGTTTGTATATTTTGTTGCTATTTTTATATTGGTTTTAATGTATTATATTGGCAAATAAATTGCAGTTTTATTTATCATGGTTTATTTTATATGCTACCTAATAAATGAAAATAAACAGAGAAAAACAAGTCAGGAGATGGGCAGCAGCGTATCCCTAATAACAAAGGGCAACTTTGGAGCAGGCCTATGTTCTACTGTAGACTTTTGATTGGCTGTGACGGTGCGGTAGACAGAATTAGTTTTAATCTTTTAATGGGCAACATAAGAGTGTAAGAGATGGGTGTCTCAGACCTCAGGCTTGGTGCTCGTTTTTAATTTATTAGCGTTTAATAAGTAGAGTTTGTTTACTTGAAATCTTTTTAAGCTTTAAGTAATAATATACTGTGCGCTAGGCAGTTGGTAAAAAATCGCGAAGAATATAGGGAGTCAACAGTCCATCTTATGGTAATAGGCAGCTGCTGTTCAAAAATACCTGGAACAATAAGGAATGTCATAGATTGTTCAGTTCACTGCTGAACATTACGGATTAGTAAGCCGAAGTGACAATGTGGCGGCCATATAGCTCGACGAACCGGCAACCGACGGGGAAGAAAGGTTCGCGAGTGGCAGCTTCGTTTGAGTGGTATTCTTTGCTGAGGCCTATGTTCGGCAGTGGACTTGTAATAATGATGATGATGACTGCCCCCATAGATTACCTCATAGGGGGAGAGAGCAACACTTGCCACGGTTTGCTACCTATCTATCTTTCTATCAGGAAAATGATGCCCATTTCGTATAACATTTTTCAGTATCCCTTTGGTGCCTCTGACGATACGCATAACGTATGTTTAAAGCCTAAATCAATTTAAGCTTAGAATAATGTCATAACCCATACTGTCCACTTTTTTTACTTTTTATAAGCAGTACTTGACCACTTCACTTGACAGTAAGTGGCCGCCGAAAACGGTAGAGCACACAGGCTTAGTGAGACAAAAGCCGATTCACTCTTGTCTTGAAGCAGGGGCGTAGGAAGATGGTGGGGGGGGGGCAAACAAAGGCCCTGGAAGGCAGAATTTAGGGTAGTGCATTTTCCGAAAGATAATTCCCCGCCATTTAAAAAATTAGAATAAATAGCTCTTACAGAATATTTCGTATAAAATATAACGATCGCTGTAGTACTGAGACCAGTAGAAGATAGACGGAGTGCTGCGAAAGTCACAAATGATGCCAAAACCGTGCTCAACTTCTTGACACGCGCACACGCAAACATATTTCTTTTTTCTTTATCATATGCAGCTAAAACCATGTTGTTGCTTGCAAATAATGATTTGAGGTGCATAAGGGCACGTGAGTGTTACGCAAACACACACGTGCCCTTACATTAAGTTTTCGCAGAAAATTTTGCTTAGGTACGTGAGGGTAATGGTCATCATAAGCTTTGCCGCCATATAAAACCAAAACTAGCAGGAGGACTGAGACAAAAAACGCAGATGTATGTCATAAAACCAATATATTAAGAAAAAAATAGCAAACAAGCCTTGGCAATAATTAGGAACACTTCAAAATTCAACTTAAAAAAATAGCTACACTCCACAACACTACAATCATCATTGACTAATTACGCCTACCAGACAGCTCGGGACCTCCTTGCGGGAAGGTACGCCAACGTCCGGCGTATTGCGGACGAACACGTCAAGCAGCTGCTAAATCTACCGCTGCTTAAGAAACGGGCCAGACTGCGTCGGGACTTCATAAATCCAGTCATGGTGGCCTGTAATTTTTTGAAGCGGCTGGATTTACCGGTGGACGAATGGTCCTTTTTGTTGCTCCACATTGTGCTGTCCCGCTTGCCTCTCGATCTGCGCATCCATTTCGAGGAGAGGCACGGCGGGGACGGCGCCTCCTATATTCCGCCCTTTAGAGACTTGTTGCGGTTCTTGGAAGAGCAGTGCAGGAAAATTGAGAACGCGGCGGGCACTGTCGACGACCTGCGGGCAGCCAACCGGGCCATGCCCAGGGAGAGGCTGTCTCCACCGGGCAAGTCGTCGTCAACCCCTCTAAGACGTAGCGGGGCTTCCTAGGGAGGTCGCCGCCCTCTACCATCCCTTAGTGGCCTAGTGGCCAGGGAGGCGCCTTCCTGATCCTATTGTCGAGCCTCCGATCACCGGGTGACTGAGTGCCCGAAGTTATTGGATAAGCCGGTTCCGGCCAGGCGAACCATCGCCAAGGAGCGCCGCTGGTGCTACTCTTGCTTGGAAAGGCATCTCCAACGAGACTGCCTGCACCATCGTCCCTGTCCGCACTGCCAGGGCAACCACCATGCCGTTTTGTACCTGGGTGCGAACGGCGCTTCCTCTCGGGGCTCTGCTGAGCCCTCAGCCCCCACGAGCGGGGGCGCTCAGCCACGCCCTCTGTCGGGAGCCGCTCGGCGCTCCTCTGCCGGCCACCGTGCCTCTGGGTTTGAAGGGGGTCCCTCCCCCGACCAGTCGGGCGTCGTTCCCCCCGGGGGGGGGGGTCGTCACCCTCCTCAGCGTGTTGAGAGGAGCTTTACGGCCACTCAGCAGTCAGCAAGACCCCTCCCGTTAGCTGAGAGGCCGCGACTGGAGTACCACCCTCCCCCCTTTGGTCGGTACCGATACTACTGGGTTCCTGCAACCCCAAATATGTCCCGGGCCTTAAGGCCGAGGTTACCCGAAGCTCCCCAGGCCGGCCCGTTCGGTGAATTTCAACCACGGGTCATTGAAAGGCCGCCGGAATGCCGCTTTCGGGACCCCCGGTTCAGGTGCCGGTCTGATGGAGGCAGATCCAGCTAAGAAGCTGCCGCCCTAGCTCCCACCACGGCCCTTCACTGATCCTTTGAGCCGTCAACAGTCCACTAGTCAAACTGTTCTACTGACGACGGCCTCAGTGAAGGTGTAAAATCCAAGCGACGACTGTTTAAAGGTTCGCTCTCTATTGGATGCGGGTTCACAACGCTCTCTGGCTTCCACTTGGTTGGTGGGAAGACTAGGGCTTTAAATATCTAGCGTTTTATTGAAGATAAAATATTAAGTAACTTATTATATTCAACGTTATATGTTAAAGAATATGTTTTCTGTCTAGTTTTGAGGTAATCCAAATCCTATTTATTCTCGTTTCGGTAGATATTTGAATCGTGAGTGCTAGGGCCTTATTTTTCGTGACTGAAACTGTATTACATTTGGCCACTTTGACACTAGTAAACACTTATTTGATTACGATCACTATCCTTAGTGTACACTGTCATTGTTGAGTTTGTATTAATTATTAATTTTTTTGGATTACTGTAAGTAAGAAGTTTGCTGTAATTGAATTTAGCATTTACATTATTTTAAGTAAGTCATTTGCATAGCGTATTGTACAATAAGCATTTGAGCTATATAGCTAAGTTTAAAGTTAGAAGCAAATAAAATATACATTGTAATGTTTATTGCTGTACGAGTACTGTAGTTTGAAACTTATAGCTTGCACCGTTTTGATGACTTCTTACATAATATGTAGAAGCTTACATTTGTACATCACGCACATTTTTTATTATTGGAATAGCATTGTTTTAATTTAATTATATTCGATATTTTGTATGCAGGATGCAATGTGGTTATACATTATTTGGAAAAAATAAATTTTGGCAAGAGGAAAACGGCGCTTGGATGCTGCGCGTTGAAGGACGTTTGAAAGGTTCTCAATTGCAGTACGGGGTTCGACACCCGTTACTACTCCCTAAGGATGACGCCTTTGTTCAGTCATCATCACGTTTAGAGTGCCCACGCTGGGTAACGCTTGGGCTATTGTAGCGGGAGTTTTTGATTTGGCTGCCCGACGCACTACTCGGAGCGTCGTTTTTTGGAGTGCATACCTTGTGATAAATTGAAGGCCACCATATCGCTGCTGACGATGGGTAACTCACTATCTGACCGCGTCAAGGCCACCCGACTATTCGTTGGAGTCGGAACAGACTTTGCTGGCCCCTTCCTCGTCAAGTCCCCCGATCTTCGTAACGCGCGTTAACCTAAGGCCTACCTGTGCGTTACGTGTACCTCGTCACTACGGCCGTTCATTTGGAACTTGTAAGTGCCCTCAGCACTGAAGCCTTTGTGGCCACGCTGGGCCGCTTAGTATCGCGTCGCGGTTGCCGGACCTGATCCGGTCGGATTGCGGAACGAATTGTAGGGGCACGTATAGACTTTGAAAGAAGTCGTCGAATTCCTGTCCAGCAATAGGACTTAGTTAGGTACTGCGATGTGCAAGAAAGGCATCCAGTGGAAATTCGACTCTCCGGCTTGCCCACTCTGGGGCAGTATTTTGCAACGTGCAGTTGCGGCCCTATCCCGTTTGGCCATTTAATCGCGGACATAAGTCCTTATATCTGGGACGGGGATTTGTTTGCGCCCGATTGAAAACCGGTTTAACGTTTGGATAGACTGCATTCCTCTAGAGGGCGCGGCCGATCGAGCGAATCTAAGGCAGTCCCCTTTGTTAGTTCCACTTGAGCGCGCCTGCGCGACGCCTGTTACCTGTAGTCGGTTGAAGAGACAGCCGTGGCCGCCGCGTCGTGAAGTTAAAATTCGTTAAAGCGCTATAGTGTAAGCCCATTAAGATACGTGACTAGGCCTTTGTTTGAGATTGCGTGATTAATTTAACTTCGCTTGTTAATTGTGTCGACTAGTTGCCTACGCGGCGTTTTGATATCGCACGGAATCGCTATAGTATTATAGTCTAGAAAATAGAAAGAAGAAATTCGAGCGTGTTATTTGTAGTGATTAAAGGAACTTTTGTGCTGTTTTTGACATTGATGTGTAGCTTACGTAACATTTGGATATAGTACGAAGTGAATTTGCTCGGTCGATTGAACTCTAAACTGTGAATTGAAAGGAGTTAACGTTACTCTTAGACTGTAGTTTCGTGCTAAATGACGTTAGACTGGAGTTCGGCACCGGAAGTGAGGGCGTCCTTTGAAGCAGTGCAACGACAGCGGGATGGTCTGCCTACCTTGGTGAAGTCAGCTCACGCCTAATACACCTTCTTACACTTACACACACACTACCTTTACATCACGCTGACGACGCTGACGACGATGTTATATTTACAGCGAGCGTTAACTATCTAAGCTACCACGGCTCGCGACGTATAAAATTCATATAGCGAAAAATTAATACGAACAGCGAAAAACAGCGCTTGGCAAGAGTTTTGTTTTACCATTAATCATTCAGCCTCACAAGACTTGTGGCGTAAAATGAAACGGTTGAAGGGTTACAGGGCTTACAACCATTTTATTGATAAGGATTTAGCTTCAGAGTTGATTAATACTTTGACACCTGATTTTGCTTCCCCCATGAAACCTGTTGTTCTATCTACTATAAAATTTCATTACAAGAATTAGAAATGAGTATTCGGTCTACTGAATACTCATTTCATATTCCATGATTAAAAATCTCCCAAATAATGGAATATACTTATTGCTTGATCTATATAACAAGTTTTTATGGAGTGGTTTTGTCCCTAATCAGTGCATACATACCAATATATTAATTGTGCCAATCCCTAAACCAGGGAGAGATAATAGTTTAGTATCAGCATTACAACCCATCTATATGATCTCGTGTATGTGTAAAATTTTTCACACTATTATTAAAAACAGATTAGAATGGTATACTGAAAAAATAACATTTTATCGAATAACACAAAAGGTTTAAGAAGAGGTTGTTCAATGTTAAATAACCTTTCTAGTCTGGTTTCTGAAATTCAGTTAGACTTAACAGGTAGAATAGCTACAAATGGTTGTTTCATAGATTATAGGTAATGCATACAATAACGTGGATATTACTAGTGTAATTCAGGCTATGGATCGTTTTCATATAGGTTTCATCATTATTACAGCCCTTCACAAGTCCACTGCTGAACATAGGCCTCCCCCAAGGTATGCCACAAAGCACAGTCCTGAGCCACC
>DWHP01001409.1:0-16188 GCA_018247895.1 Parnassius honrathi
GATGGATGCAGGTGGCTCAGGACCGTGCTTTGTGGCATACCTTGGGGGAGGCCTTTGTTCAGCAGTGGACTTGTGAAAGGCTGTAATGATGATGATGATGATGATACATAAATACAGAAACCTCTTGTGTATCGATTGTAAACGAATGCAGGCGATTCGACTTACCTCATGACGTTATCCCGTAAGATGCCTTCACGTTATTACATCCATATATCTCCCTTCCAATGCCGCAAGCTGATAAATTGCAGCCATAAAAATTTAATTTTAAGTAGACAATTCGTAAAATTGAAAAGTACAATTTGACTTGTACAATTAATATTTTGCTTCTTTAATTTTTATTTCCTGATGTTTTCCGGGTTCTTCTTCTAACTAGCCTCGAGGTTAGGTGGTTAGGGTTGATACTGGTTTTTTCTAAATTTGTGGAAGTTAGGAAGGGTTTGTGTTTCAGTTTGAAGGGTTAGAGCCACAAAATAATTATATATGGCATTTCACTTTAGCTTAAAGGGGTGACAAGGCACTGCTTGGCTTCTTTCTGAAGGTCTTTAATGTTGTGCATGGACTGCAGTAGACAAACATAAATACCATCAGGTAGATTATTAGCTCATTTGTCAAGTTATTGTTACAATAAACCTTTCAACTAAGTTTGAAATACATGCTGTTTAATAATGAATTGGCACATTTTGCGTGCAGTTTTATAATCTGCACTCTGAGCCATAAAGTTTACATACATCGTGGCTTCGAAGTTCGAACAGAGTTCATTGCATACTTTCTTTTTTTTAAATACCTTTATTCATATAAAAACATACATTTACAGTAATGTTAGCCATCGCCAAACTGTGCAACAGTTTGTTGGCCATAATGGCGCTCTTTATACATTTATATGTATTTTATGTTTTTCTTTTCACGTTATACTTTTCTTAGGAATACATCTTTCAGTATTTTCTTTACTGTTACAGTGCTCACGTCTCTTGACATATCTCTTATAGATTCTATTCTATTAAATATTAGCGGAGTTAAATATTCCGTAGTCCTCTTACCATAATAGTTTCTTATGTGTGGTACCCACATATTTATCCTTTCAACTTGCCTGGTACAATGATTATGGGTTATAGTTTGTTTATATTTATTTATTTTATGTTGTTATAAAGCAACGAGGTATTCTACTTTTGAATGCACTGGTGGTATTTTACATATATTAAACAATTTTTCGTAATTTGGTTTACACCGTAATTTTACTTTTTAAATGTGTCACTTATAGAAAAAGCTAGTTATGTGTTAGTGTTCCCGTTTTCACTATTTATTTATAAAGGTTTAATTAAGAAATCTTAAGCTACTGCGATTCAACAATTGCAGGACCTTTAATTTTACTTGCTTCAGACATTATCTGTCCAAATTGATATTGGAGTCCCTTTGAAACGACATAAATTCATGTTAGCTATTCTATTTGCGTTCCGCGACGAGATTTGATTGTTGAAATAAGTTAATGTTATTATTATTCAGTTGACTGTCCAGATTTTGCTCATAATTGACTTAAGCGCCGGGGTCGACTGGTGCAGCACTATCAAAAGTGGGTGAAAGAGACGGACTGGGATAATGTTTAAAATTGATATAGAAATTTAATTTTTGTTTCATTTATGAGTAGCCTATTAAAATCAACGCTAACAGCCAAGTGCCCAATGTAGGTCTCCCCCATAGATTACCTTATATGGGAATATTCGCTATAGTTTCCACGCTTGGCTAGCGAGTTTTCAGTTCTTTTTTAACCGTAATTAGAAAGATGAGGCTGCTAGTCTTCGGTTTCTTTTCCCTCTATGGCCTCTTATGACACCCTCGAAATAATTAATTTCGGTCGGCAGTCGTCACATTTATAAACTTGTTAATACCAGAGTTGGTACATTATTTACTTATTATATTAAAAGTGATTAACATGGTTAAGTTGAGTTAGGATAGGTAATATCGACCCCCAATGATTAAGAAAGAACAAATCTAATGATTCCTTTACTAACTTACATATAACGAGATAGAATGAGAAAGGCGTGCAACTGATTTCGTAAATAACAATTTAAAGCTAAAAATATTAAAATTTTAAATATTCTGAAGTTAAACTATATGAGTTTATAATAAAGTAAAAATCTTCATACATTCGCTATTTCCCTCACCTCGTCCAAAAACTCATCTCTCTCATCCGCGCCTTTCTTCATATGAAATGCTAATTTAGTACGTGTGAGTCGCACTAAATGAAGAGTTTTCAAATCTGCCATTTCATACTTATGAAACAGTTTGCCACGGCATATTCACTCAACTGCAAACACATAACAAAAACACGAAAAATAAAAGTAACTGGCACATTTAGGGCCGGTCAGCTTATTTTCAATATTTTTGGTGCCTTAGCAATTTGAATTCAATTACCAATACATAATGGCTGGCTAATAAACAAAGGCTGCTCTCGGGACATTCTAAAATAAGAGGAGTGTAAAAACTTTTCTTCCAAATTCCAACCTCACCTGCACGGGGTGAAGCGTTTCGAGTGACGGCAAGGCCTTTAATAATGTACTCTTATTATCAAGTTTTATAAGAATGGAGCAAAAGAATTTCTTATAGAATTAATAATCATTTCATGTTCAAAGTATTGTCAAAATCTTAAATTAATATTTTCTTAAATAATTTTAAATGTCTCAAACCGTCTACTTGATGGTTAGCGATTACCGTTACATATGGAAAATAACTGAGATGAAATTCCACACAAAAAAGGGGGTGTGTGCTATGCTTGGTAACAGGAAAGATGGTGTGGTTCCAACTAATCTAAACTCGTAGGTTGAAAAGACCTAGTAGAGTTAGGAGTTTTCAAATCTGCTATTTCCAGTTTATGAAACTGAAGGAGGTTCTTACGGTAAAAGCCCACTCGTGGTTTGCCACGGCAGAATCACTCAACTGAAGTAATGTAACAAATGAACGAAAATTAAAAATAACTGGAACACTGAATGAATCATTGGTAACAATCGATGGGAATATAACTTGAATTTAGTACTTCTAGTAAAGCGTTATATACTCTTAATTACAATGGATTGTTTTGTCTGTGTTTGAAATGTACACCCAACTTCTGTCTTTCTCCTTTCGGGAATCAAGGAAATGACACAACATTACTATTTAAGAATATATTTATTGCTTTTCGCAGTATCCTACGCGAAATTTGACACATTTTTCCATACGATGGAACCAATAATTGAAGCAACAACTCCATTCGGAAGTTGGGGTCTCCAAAATGGCCGTTTTGTAGGCGTCCACAGCTTCTTCAGGTGATGAAAACCTCTGTCCATGCAATTTATTTTTTATTTTAGGGAAATTAGGGCTTAGGTCGGGGCTGTACAGCGGATGCACACTCGAATTTTCTACATCTGGTCGTTCGGGACCAGTATTTGCTGGAGCATTCTTGATGTTTTTCCATTTAGGGGTGCGACTGGGGCAGAATTGAATTGGCAATACGAGCGAAGCTGTCGGAGTGAACTAAAGTGTCAAGTGAGATTAATTATTAGTACGATTTAAGTTTTAATTGGTGTTCAGTAATTAGTGTCAATTGTGTTAATTCAATCGGCAGTTTTTACTGTCACGAACCTTAAGCTCGTAACAATTGGTTACAGAAAAAAAATTAGGAATATTGCTTGATTAGAAGCTAACTTTCAAAGAACATGTAAATGATCTCTGTAAAAATGCCTGTAGGGGAGTCAATATGTTAAAATCATAAGCAGATGTGCATTGGGGAGCTGATCCAAAGTTGTTATCAACGCTTTATAAAAGTATAGTTCGAAGTCATTTTGATTATAGTACATTAGCGTACTTAAATGCAAATAAATTGATTTTAAAGAGATTAGGTATAATTTAGAATGAACCATTGCATATAATAACTGGGGCTATGTGATCTACACCAACCCATGTAATGGAAGTAGAAAGTTGTATCCTCCACTTTTATTAAGAAGGCTACAAATTGCTGAACGGTTTTGTGTTAAATTAATCTGTTAAAAAATAATTTTGTTAGTTCAAAAAAATACTTCCTTATGAAGGAAGTTCCTGAGTTTGATGATAGCTCATACATTGATCTAAATATGCTTTTATCTGGTCGATTACCAAACATCCTAAGGATTGTTCACACACACAGAGTCTGTGCTCAAACCAAAAATGTGTATCAAAGTAAATAGCCTTTATCTAAAATAGAATATGATGCATTACTGAACATTAACGTTACTGCGTGTTAAGAAAAAGTGAATTCTCAAATAGAAATGTTAAGATATCTAGCTGATAATGATTATTATACAATTTATACAGATGGATCAAAATCTGAAGAGTACACAACTTCAGCATATTTTGATTCGCAAAAGAAAATATCCAAAACCTTTAAAATTCAAAATTTATGCTCTATTTTTACAGCTGAATTTTAGGCAATCTACTTAGCTCTATTGCACATATACAAAACATTGCGAATTAACAGTTTCTAATTGTAACTGATTCAAAAAGTATTATATTAGCTACTGAAAGTAACAAAATGGATTACAAGAAAATTTACATTATATTTTACATTATATTGTATATAAGAAATTTACTAAACAAGCTTAATATTGTAACGAAGAATGTTACCTTTATGTGAGTCCTTTCACACTCTGGGATAACTGGGAACGAGGAAGCAGACTTTGCTGCTAGAGATGTCTCCTCATCATCATGTTCAGATCACTCCTCAATGCTGGAAATACCATTTACAGATATATATGCCTTGTTTAGCAAGATATCCTTGTGGAAGTCATACTGGGAAAAAATAAGTAAGTTCAAAGGAATTTGGTATTATGAAATACAAAATAGCCTGCCAGCCACTCCTTGGTACAACAAAAAAGGGATTAATAATAGAAAATTCATTACGAATGTAAACCGAATGAGATTTGGACATAGCAGAGTAACCTGCCCAGAGTCCACCTGCATCGTCTGGGAATGAAATAAAATGCAAATTGTGAATATTGTGGTGACATGAATGAAGACCTAAAACATCGGGGTTTTCAATGTAGTCAATTTGGTTTGAATAGATTACTCCTCATTAATTCCATTCGAGATATTAACAATCATGAAAGTTAGAGAACAGGAGAACGATCGCTACGTACTAAAGCATAGCCCGCCTGTTCTTGAAAATTGTAGAATTTATAGCGGCGCTACCGTCGGTGAGTGGTGGCTGCGAAGTTAGGTGTTTATGAGTACAAGTTGATGAAGTAAGTTGAATAATGTACAAATTATCCCCACGGCATTGGTGAGAAAATTTTCGTGCTCCGTAATTTTTTAATTTTTGACAAAAAGAAACATTTAAAAATAGAGAAATATTTTATTGTGTGTGGATGTGCAAGTGGTTTAGCATCTGATCGGAAAAATAGACTGGAAATGACTTTTATTGAGCAGACTTAGCGATCGCAGCGTCTCACTTACGGTGCCCATATTTCTGGGACACTATTTTCTACGGCGATCATTCTCCTGTTCTTTAACCTCCATGTTAACAATGATAAAGTTCCTGGTACTTTTCAAAGTCTATTAGCTGATGAAAGATTCTTCCGACTATTATATTCCTTTATTTGTGGTGTTCAAGATATATAAAATTGAAAACATGATATTAATCAATAGTGCAAACGTGAATAAGCACCTTATGATTTGTGGATCAATGTAATGAGTGCAGTACACTGCTCGGTGCTCGCAAAGTTGAACTAAGTTGGGCAAAGACAAGTGTGTACAGGGACACTTCGCTTCACTTCGGGCAACCTCGCCTCGCCTCGGATGACTTCCGATCGTTGTCGGTTTTTTCCGCCTGAGTCAAAAGACCGAAGTTTCGAACACGAAGTGACCCTGTACATTACTCGGCTTACTTCTATAAAGTTAACATTGTTTTGTTTGTTTGAAATTTAAAAATGTTTTAATTCGATCCCAATTGCTTAAGCCAAAAATGAATTGGTCATAAGAGCAAATACTATTGCTTTTGGAGTTGCTCCAGGGGGAAACGGTAATATGGGACCCTGGAAATAATTTATTTTAATTTTTTTCCGAATCCAGTATGTGCGTAAATAGTTAAAATATGCAAAAGTGCACAAAACAAACACAGCTGCCACTTGTACGTCCTCCATCTCGCCTAGCATGTGAGCGACAAGAGTTCCTCACGAAGTTGAGAGAGTGTGTACAGAGGCTACTCTTACCTCGGCTGGCCTCAGGGAATACTTCTTACTAGGAACTTCGCGAGTAGTGTGCTGCAGCCTTAAAAGTGATTTTTTGATGAATGTTTCTTACGTGACGTATCTCATTTTTAAAGATAATTAATAATTATATATTGTAACTTCCGGCTCAGAAGGGTTAGAACCCAGAGCCGTAAAGCCAGTTAATAAAAAAACGTTAGAATAGGTCGGAACTCAGAATTAGTTTACTACATATTTATTTATCTATGCTCAGAATCAGAAAATTGCTTTCATATTAAAATTAAATTATTTATATAATTTAAATGAATGATGTGGGGCATATTGTTTGCAAGATTGTAAAAATATGAAATGTAACTGAATTAAAAACTATTAAAATATAAAACATTCATTACCATTCAAATCATATTTCCATGGTAATTAATGATTGTTATAAATAATTATATATTATTTTCTTTGGTTCAAACCTTTTTCGCGTAATATTTTTCAGCATCTTAGTACAATGCGTTATAAGTCCATTGAATGTCAATGGCGATAAATTATATTTTTTAAAATACTGTACCATTTAAGAGGAAGTGATCACAAAGGTGTTAAAAATGGAACAGATAGTTCTAAAAACTGAAGTGCAACCAAATGGAGATATATTATTGTTTTATGTAGATGGTAAGTGTAGCTCATGCCTTTCGAACAAAAATAAGAAAATAACACTACTGATATTGTGTGAATAGTTGTTAAATGATACAAACTGATAATTCTAACAGTAATAGCCATCAAAGTTTTAAAGTAATAATTTTTTTTGAAGTGGAAACTTAAGGCACGCTGGGCACTTTTGGGATAGGGTAAAAGCATTGAACTTGTGTGAAAATCACACTCATATAATATATACAGATGTGTGTCACGAACATATACTTAATTGACATCATCATTCACAGCCCTTCACAAGTCCAGTGCTCCTTAGCCACCTACATTCATCGACTTCCGGCATATCTTAACAGGTTGTCAATCCTTCTGGTGGGTAGTAACCCTACACTTTGCCTACCATCCCATAGGTTGTCAGTTCTTTGAGCTATATGTTTAGCCCGTTGCTACTTTAGCTTACTAATCCTTTGGTCTATGTCAGTCACTACAGATATCCTCTTCTGGAGAATCTCTGTAGAATTGCATTTTGAATCATACCAGTTTCGCGACATTTTAGCAATTGTACATAATAAATCTACTTAATAAGCTATCAGTGATAAGAATAACTGCATTTCAGGATTTAAATATCTGTCAATAAATTGATCAATAATTTCATGACAGTTGACAGCTAACATCAAAACAACATCAATTCGCCATTAGTGTTGCAGTTTTTGGTAAGAATAAAATATTAATACCACTGAAATAAAGGCAAATTCGTGTATTTGAATGACCAAAAGTGGTATAATATATTATTTTAATTTATTTCCTTGTACAAATCCAGGCCAACGCTTCATACATATATATGTTCATATATATGTCTTATTGTTGGACACATGACTCTTCTGTAAGAGTTTTAGCTATAGGAAATGTCTGCCATGCTGCCCTAATGCACATTGAAGTACTTCACATGTCTTTGAAATATTTTAGTATTTCTTGGACTGCAGGTATTTTATCAATGTTTTCCTTCGCCACCAAACCTGGCTTAGGTCAGCATTTAAAATTGCTGGCATGGATCGCACTTGGATTGCTTGAGTACTGTGAAATTTACTGTAAGTGCTTAGACCTTAGGGGTACCATGGCAAATTTGGAAGTAGGCTAGGATGTAATGTCAAAAACAAAGAGACAGCACAACAGAATCAGACTTATCCATTAATTTGAGATTTATTATATAGGTTTTCTCCAGCTGGGGTTGGAACCCAGAACTTAAAGCATAGTAGCCATGTAGTCTAGGTCACTGTCTTCGGAGACTTGTTTTAGAGATTTAATTCTAACCATGGATTAAAAGTGTACCTTGTTTATTACTTTTTTAATGACCAATTTGTTTTTGTCAGAAAATCGAAGTCATGGGGAGGGCGAGCTTACGAAACTTGAAAATATGACACAAGATATAGCGGTGGAGCTACAGGAAAGTAATTTAGTACTCAATAATGTTGAAGAAGCAATGGATAAATATGATTTGGTGCAATGTGTTGATCAACTTAGTAAAGAGACTTGGTTAGATGAGGAAATACAAAAGCTGCTTGTTTTCTACATTGATAATAAAGAAAGTTTCATAAACAATAGCACAGCAAAGCCACAATTGTGGGCAGTCGCATGTAAAACTGCGCTAGAGGCTAAAAATCCGTCATTGTGTGAAATTATGTTTCAAAATCTAAAACAGAAATATTCAGAAATATGCATGGAGCAGCAAAAAGGTGAAATAATAAGTTGGCCTTACTTTGATCTGTGTCGTCAAGCTTTTCATGATGATAGAGAGATGATAATAAATGAAAACATTCAACAGGACCAGAGTGAAAACATGCCTATAAACCCGAAACCAAATGAGGAAGGTATTTTGGTCATGAAAAAACTCAATAGTGCAAGAACAACCAGTGATGGAAAGGTGGAACAGATGCTGAACATGTATTTAAAATATAAGAAAAATCCTAAAAATTACCACTCACATAAAGGTGTATGGGAGGCTATAGCTTTAGAGTTGGGTGTAGAGGATGCTGATTATTGGCATAGACGTTTTCTCAACTTCAAACAACATTACATAAGGATGGTTTGTAAACGTAATGAAACCGGACCAGAGAAAATAAATTGGCCATACATGAAATTATTTGACCAAATATTTGATGGTGATGAGGATTTTCGGCAGAAATTTTCATATAGATCGAACATGGAGCAGATTGACAATATTATTGCTCTATCTAATGAAGGAGGTGAAAATAATTGGAACAATACAGAGAAAACGGTATTGGTAAAATATTATTTTGATTGTTTCCATGAATTTCAAGATCCAACAATACCTAATAATTTTCTATGGCACGAAATTGGCAGGTTATTAGATAAGCAACCTGATAATTGTAAGCAGAAGTATAGGGAGATGAAAAAGGAACATTTTGATAATCTAATGGAAGGCGGTTATGATCTGTCCAATAGAATACCGATAGCAATTATTTTTGATAACATAATTGCACGGGAGACTCAAATAGAAATAAGCAAAACCCAAAATAGAAATGATCTATTTGAATCTTGGAATACAAAGGAAATGGATGAACTTGTTCAATACTTCTATGATAATGTAGAGATGTTTAAAGATTCAGCTTGTTACTATGTTTGTTGGAATATAGTAGCAAAAAAATTAGGACGAAATATTCATACTTGTAAAAAGCAATGGGAGGAATTAACTAGACTTTACAAGTCGATATTGGAAGATAAGAAAGAAAATCCTGATATGCAAATAGACTGGCGATATATCGATATATTTGACAGAATATTTGACTATGGAATGGATACTAATTTACTTGAAGGTTATGAAAATATTAAGGTTCATAATGAAAACATTGTGTCTGATAAAGTTGGTGGTGAGTATTTTATTTTGTCGAATTACATACACATATTTTAAATTATGTGAAAACTATAACTACTAAGGCAAGCTTTTCTAATAATATATTCTAATAATGTTTTTAACAAACTATTGATGGTTTATGTGACAGTCAATATTTTTTCGGTATATGGCTACTAACACTGAAAAATACTGAAACATAGTACTGCATAGTGCTATTTTTATTTAGTTAATTTCAAAGGATATTTTAATGGGGATTAGGGTTCTGAAATACAAAAATTATTGGTATTTTGGATCTCATAGCACTGGGTTAATTTCAGGTATATTTACTGGGTGTTGGGGACTCCTGCCCTTCTGCCTAGGAGTTTATCTGATTAGGTACTACCCTCTGACCAATTTCTACGGCCAAACAGTAGTCCATGCACTGCTGTGTTCAGGTCGGTTATAGAAAGTCGGTATAATAACAGCTTGTGAAATATTCTGTCACTTAGACTTCAGATGTGACAACTCATCTTTTGCCATCTTTGTTTAAAGTTGTTTGTTGCAGTTGCCACTTACCATTAAGTGGACTGTAACTTGTTTGCCACTACAATTTAAATTAAAAAAGATGTGGGAATGTGAAGGAATGTATTCTTTGTTTGGCGCTAATGTTTTATCATCATTGTCAGCTTGGATACATTTCTTTGAACATACCAGGTTCGGCAGCCCATTGGTGAACATAGTCCTCTAACACCTTAGGCTATCTGTCATAGCCTGGCTACTTTTGAGTTTAGTAGTTTGATACAGACATTTACCCCAAAATCTTTAAACGGTATGACAGATTCTCACACCTTCATTGGCTTTATTTTAGGTACACGAGATCACTCAACCTCCATCTTACAGGTTCTGGATCTGTGTCAAGCAATTTCTTTATGTTTTTGAACAAGTGTTTTTGAAATTGTGCGTACACATAAAAAAGACCGAAGCAAACTGTTTGGTTTGGTTGCATTGAATATCAACTCTTGATAATGTCTGGTAAAATACCCATACTGGCAGTAGTGTGAAAGGTGTGCAATTTCAAAGTTGTGGAAGGCCTTGTACTGCCTACTCTACAAAAGAAATCTGCAATAGGAGAGGCTTATGCTGTGAATTGTTGCCTACTTTGTTTAAAGTTGGTTGCAGGCTTTCACGGCTGTTGTATTCAGTTTGATTGTTTGCTTGTTTTTCCATTAATTCATCCATTATAGCCCATCAAAAGTCTACTCATGAAGGTATGAGTCGAAAATTACCGACTCGTATATTGCCGGTTTTTTTTTAAATTGTCATCAAGAAGATGCTGCTGCCCTTCAGCAGGATTGCAGGATTATATGGTGTAGCAGATCATATTACGCCACTACTACACGGCAGTTGGTAATGAAAATATTAAGTAATGTGACTTTTTTACAGTGAAAAAATTGCATGTTAAAGATGAAGTCAATGATGATGGTTCAGACGACGAAGAGAGCTATGACGAAAGAGGCTTTACAAAACGCTCAAAACGTCGCACTGACGAATCCAAAGATTACAAAATACTTGAGTTCTATCAGAAAAATAAAGACAAGTTTACTGGCTCTTTACGAAAGAAACTTTCTGTATGGGAAATATTGGCAAAGCAACTACATGTAACTGCGACTCAGTGCGCCCACCGTTTTAGAAATTTAAAGCAAGTATACATGGGATATGTCCAGAAGGAAATAAATAAACCAGAAATGCCAATTCTTTGGCCATATTACGCACTTTGCAAAAAGGTTTTTGGGTATAGGGCAATAAAGTCAAAATTAAAGAATTGTAAAAGAGATTCTGACGATGATGAAGAATGGACGGCAAGAGAAATCAAATTGCTTATTAATTATTTCTCCAATAATTTTAATGATCTTTGTGACAATATAGAGGATGTTAGTAAATGGTCGGCATTGGTTAGCGACATTGGTAAAACAGCGACGGCTTGTAGTGAGAAGTTTTTGGAACTTCGTAAGTCCTATAGAAAATTAAAGACCATGAGATCAAGGAATCCAGAAGTTAAAGTTTCATGGAAATACTTTAACATGATTGATAATATTTATACTACTGGAGAAGCAGAGAAGAAAATGGAGGCGGATGAAGGAATGGAAACAGGTGGGATTACTGAGCAAATTGATGTGGATGGAATTAAAACCGAATTGCCGGAAGGTGAGTAACATACTTTTTACCTCACGTTTTTAACTCCCGTTTTTACGTCATTTCTATTCCTGAGCTATATTTAAAGTTCCAATTCTCTGTCTCATAGGAAAATTAGTTTAAAATCGACTGCCAAATTTATACTGAACAGACAAATAAACACCCAGACAGACACGAAAGTGAGCTTATATTGTATTGTCATACAGATCTGAGCTATATTTAAAGTTTGAAGCCGGCTATACATGTTAATTGAGTGAAGGCGAGTATCAACGTATAGACTGCCTGTGTCCCTCACCGTTGCTCGTCGTCGCTCGCATAGCACACCGAGTACAGGTGGTCGCCAACGTGTATATGGTTCGTTTGACATGCCTTGCCACCACGTGGGATCGCTCGCCACAACTCGTCTCATTTTGGAACAGTGTCGGTTTTTCTTCATAAAAAGCGCTCGCCTGAACTAGGCAAGTCGTGTCCACATGTTAGTTGGTCATGTCAGTATGTTCACTCTTTCAAACTTGGCCAACATGTATTGCCGGTAAGTTTAACTCAGTGGGAAGTTAGTTTACAATTACCAAACAAACAAACAATAATATAGACGAGAAAGTGAGTTTATATTGTATTGTCATCCAGCTCTGAGCTGTATTTATAGTTTAATGTCTCTAACTCAACAGGAAGTTAGTATAAAATCAATTGCTAAATTTATACCCAACAAAGAAACATACAGGCAAGAAAGTGAGTTTCTATTGTATTGTCATCCAGTTCTGAGGTATATTTTAAAGTCTCTAACTCAACGGGAAGTGAGTTTAAAATCAATTGCCAAATTTATATTGAACAAATAAACATACAGACAAGAAATTGTGTTTAAATTGTATTGTCATCCAGCTCTGAGCTAAATTTAAAGCTTAAAATTTCTAAATCAACAGGAAGCTAGTTTGAATTCAATTGCTAAATTAGTACCGAACGAACAAGAAAGCTAGTTATTAAAATCATGATAAGTAAGATATCGGCCTATAATCAGTACTGTTACATTTACACTTCACAACAAAACAGAATATTAAATGTCAAAACCATTCAAATTCGATTCCTACTGCTGATCTGAAAGGTGATCCTTATTACAGGATCCATCAGTCTACAGAACACATGGTGAGGTTGATATTTGTGGAAAAATCCGTGTATTTCACAATACACTTTTTTATCATCAGCCTGCGGAAGTCCACTGTTGGGCGTGACCGTCTTCTACTGTATTCGCCTTAATTGTTACACTTGATAGACAGATTGATGATTACAGTGCTGTATGTCTTGTATCTTTGCGCTGCTCCCCGTCTACGGTCTGGGTATTTTACGTCTAAAGTAAACGCGATGGCCATATACTATACACTATCTATTGGAAACCATATGATTTTCTGGTTTTGCCCATAGTCACCTTTAACATACTTTGAAAAAAGTAATAAAATAAAAAACAAACATGAAAAAGCTATTAACCTCATAACAACATTACTAATCTAAAATATTTAAAAAAAAACTAGATTGATAACGACGGGCTGTTTTTCGCCACCCCACGTCTATTTTGCGTGTGAGCAGAAATAATGCAATTATTCGAACTATGAAATCCCCCCGAAGAAGTTCAAAAGACCTTTGATGTTGCGAGCAACTTCGCGGAGTGATCCCAGCATGGACATGTCAGCTACACCTGGGCTGCCGTTTCTTCCTCCCCTATACATGCCCTGCACAGGGGACTATTTCTAACACTTATGGTAAATAAATTTTTGTTAAAGGAGCCATGTCCTGTGATAGCACTTGTTACTATCTTGATCTGTGGCTTGTTTGATCTCATTAGAACCTTGGTTAAACAACTGTTGATTTCAGGCAGGGCCTCCCTAGCTTGTCTACAGTCTACTAGATTTTTCCTAAGCTGAGCGTGTTGATTAATGAAGTTTCTACATACTAGTGAATGAATGTTACCAAAGGGGATTGATATGATTGGTTTTGACCCTATAGTCGTCAGAGCCAATCCTCTTCTGGCCAGTTCGTCTGCTGCATTGTCGGCCTTGGATCCACTCTGTCCTTTTATCCATTGCAGAGTCACATTGTTGTGTTTACATACTTCATTTTGTCATTGATGGTACTCATATATATGTATCGAGTTTACCACATTGCAGCTTGGAGTACCGCCATGCTGTCGGTTAGTATTATGATGGACTCTTTTACCTTCCTGGCATCTATTGCTATGGCCTCTTGGATGATACCCAAGATATCTCTACCTGAAAGACTCTGTTGTGGGTACCCAGCGGTGTACATATGTGAATATTGATTGAGGTCTTCCAAGAAAGTTCCAGGTCCTGTTGTTTTATAAGCATCCCGAAAATTGTTCTTTTAGGTTTAAATCCTCCGGCTGGTTAGTTTTATTTAATTGTATCTTGTATTTCTTACCAAACACAAATTGTTTAGGGATCTTATCGTATTTGGATTGTAAGATAGGAATTTCGGAGTAAATTCTGTCAATTATACCTGTAAGGGGGACTATATTCTTATTCCATAGATTTAGGGTCATGAATCTAATGACAGCTAAAGTGGCTTCTTGTTGTATGTGTAGGTATAGCGGAGTCAGCTCCAGCATTGCTTCTAAGGCTGCTGTTGGTGTAGTTCTTTTACAGCCCGTCATATTCCATCTCTCCACCATACAGAGAGCCGCTCTGGTCATGTCGCACACCATGCTTGCTGTCTTTCCAGAGATCACTATTGTCAGGTTATCTACCTAACCTACTGTGTAGAAGTGATTGACATTTAATTTGCTGATTGGTTCATTAAATGACCATATTCCACAGGAGAGGTGAAAGAACCCCACCCTGCAGGCAGCCTTTCTTGATCTGGATTTTTTTAAATTCACCAGCAACGCTCTAGGCTTGTGGTGCTCAGAGTTGTAGAATAACTTACCATTTAGGTTGTTTAGGCCTTTGATTTTACCAGCCCCAACACACAGCTTTTTGATTAGGGCTATGACCGTCTGTTGAACCTCCAACTACTTGCGTAATTGAGCCGACGCTGTTTCGCTGTACAATCATTAACCTTCACGGTTGATTTGCACGAGGCTAGTTCTGGACGAAGGGCTCGCTATCGTTGATCGCGTCCTTCCCGTTCTCGCTCAAAAATAAGTCTGCCAGCATATCTCGGGTCTCCCCATCAACTACCGAGTCACTCAGTAAATTGCCGCTGAGCTCGATATCTACTGATAGCTTTGGCTCGGTTGTGCAGGCCGATTTGTCACTCTGGTCTCTCTCTGGTCTTGGGGTTCAGTGCTCCTGCTGCCCCGGTGTCCATAGTACCAGTATCCTTAGCTTCTGGGCTGTTTTCCGCTTCTTTGCTCGGGGGAGTATCGTAGAATTTTCCTTCACGACCCTGAAATTTTACGTAGACCGACCCACATACACGTTTAGCGTCCGGCTTTCAACAGGCCCCCTGGGCGTATGGTATGAGTATACCGCATTTGACCCTCTGTGGTATCTCTGGACTGTTTCTTGATAACCAGTGAGGTGTTGGATTTAATTAGACGTCTAGGGTAGCGATGTTCCCCTTAAACCAATCCAAAGCCTTCTGGTCGTCGCACCACGGATTTAGGATGTCGTCAGCTATTTCCGTTGAGATATGTCTTGTACGCGCACACGTTAAGGCCACACAATTCAGATTTAACAGCGGAAACATAGCTGGTCTTTGCAGCTTTGAATTGCTGTTCGTGTCTCACCCTTTTATGCTCGCCTCTCGGCGAGGTGGTCTCGTCTAGCGTCCTTTTGGCTGCTCTTTCTTTCGTACGAGGATGCTTGGCCGCTCTCTGCTTCCTGGCGGATTTCTTGGAATTGGTCCATGCAGCCGCATTTTCCACTAGGGCTGGATTATTATCATTTTTAGTTTCAGTACGGTTAATGGGTCCAGGTCCATGCACCGTTTCTTAGTAATAAGAAATTTCAGGCTTTAGGATTACCGGGGGAATATAAAAACGCGAAGTTGGCTCACTTTCGATCTAGCTGAAAAGGGCTGAAAGGGTCCATCCCCGCTACCTGAATGATTGTCACTTGCTCCGTCAGCAAGATCTTTACCACCACCTAGTCCTTTTCAGGAAACTAGGCAGCCCCCACGTCCCTAGCCTACGACCCTCTGACGGGGTGCTTGACCATTTCCCTACCAGTGTCAGATGGGGCCACCATTTGGCTTGAAATCCGGACCAAAGAGGGCGTGTTGCCTCTTACCGCTATATGTTCTAGTGACGGTTGGCTTAATCCTTTAGGACTCCTTCATCCCCGTGTACGG
>DWHP01001410.1:0-16185 GCA_018247895.1 Parnassius honrathi
CCAGAGTCTAGGACTCCCTGTTCCGCACCCGAGGCCATAAGCTCTGTGCAAGCCTCCTCCACTACGGCACTTCGGGCCATGACCTGCTCGAGCCGCTTCTCTAAACTATTGACCCTATCAGGTCGCCCTATCAAGGTGTGAGCATTCGCGGCCCAACGCAATTTAGCCTGCAGGCGAAGAGCCGGTGACTTGTGCGATGACATCATTAATCAATATATCACTATCAACTCATTCAAATATATAGTTAATTAGCTTATAAATTAAAATACTACGATTTATTTCCTTACAATACTGAGCGGAACAAATATATACAAAAACGCTAATCTCTTTTAACCAACTGACCGCAAATAGAGAGATGTAAAATAATACTTAATTTACCTAAGCAATAATCAACAGTTACAAACAAAGAGGTCAATATTTTTTCCAATTACTACACGTCATTCTACAAAAAAAAATTATTATTTTTCGGCCGGGCGCGACCGGGGAACAAAAAACTGCCACCAGAATGTACCTAACGGGAGTGGTTCTAGCTACTGCTCCGTTAACAAACAAAAAAAATCACTATAATACAGCCGGGCGCTACCGTGGAACGATCAACCACGCTCTGCTACCTGCTTGTTATGTCGACCGGATTGAGGCCCATAGCAATCCAATTAACGGACAACACAATAAAAAAAGAACTTACATAGTTCAGGAGTAGGGTATACCCCAAGGCGTCGTCAGCTTGGTGTGAAGGTAGTGTGGGTGTGTATGTGAAAGAACGGTGTGTGGTGAATGTTTAGCCAACGTCACCAAGGCAGGTCGGAACCCGCCGTCGCTGCACTGCTCCAAAAGGCGCCTCAATTCTGGCGCCGAAGTTCAGTCTCACTTCACTTAGCACAAAACTACAGTCTAAGTTGATATGTAGTCAAGGTTTAGAGTTCGATCAAATAAGCGAATGCACTTCGTACTATATAGAATGCCACGTAAGTTACACCTCAATGCCAATTACAGTTCAAATTACTTAGTTCGATATTAAAATGCCGCCTATACAATCCCTCGACACAAATTGGTAACAAATGCGGTTAAGCCGATCGCTCAATATCAAAAAAAGACCTCGTTATAACATTTATTAACGAAACTAAACTAAAACAATGGCGGCCGTCAAGCTTTTAACAATTTCGGATTAACTCGAGGTTCGCGGGTTCAATTTTCTCCCGACGCGGCGCTGCGTTTCGCAGCTGCAAGCCAACTAACTGCGCGCGCCTGCGCAGGCTAAAACTCCCACTCGATCGGCCGCGCCCTCCAGAGGAATGCAGCCCGTACAAACGTTCATCCGGTTCTCAATCGGGCGCGAACAATATTACTAGACTAAAATACGACTGTTCAGTAGAATAATTGAATCGAGAGAATGGGAAGGCACGAAACTATAAGAACTGAGTTAAAGAAGTATGCCCATTTTTGACCTAACCAATTACACGCATCACAATGTTAAAAGAAACGCATGAAAAAATAGTTTTAATATTTGTTTAAGCTTATTCTGCGTCGAGGGTAAACGTATTACCATATTTTGAACGCATCTCAACTACTCTTTTTCTAGGACGTACGTTTCTATACTTTACACACTGCTACTTTATTTTATTCAATTCTGTTTCGGAGATTTATACATTATTT
This sequence comes from Parnassius honrathi, assembly GCA_018247895.1. Lineage (NCBI taxonomy): Eukaryota > Metazoa > Arthropoda > Insecta > Lepidoptera > Papilionidae > Parnassius > Parnassius honrathi. Next base: position 1,654 of record DWHP01001410.1, read on the forward strand.
TATGTTTCCTTTAATCTGTAAGTATTTCTTTATTAGTCTTTGTATAATACAGATTTATTAAAAATAATATAATAATTAAATGCTGACGAATGAAACGATTTTTTGACATTTGACAGTTCTGCATATGGGTAATCTGTATTTTAATAGAAAATAATGAGTCTGGCAGAGTTGGTATAGTCGAATATTGTTGTAATTGTTTGCTCGGTCGACGAACCAATGGATGTTGCGCTCACGTTATGACGTTAGTGTGGTACCTTGGACGGGCTAGTTATCAAGAAAATATCTGTGCTCCAGCAGAATTTCTGTATGAGAGTAGTTGTAAGAGATTTAGATGAAAATGATGAAAATTAATACACTATTCCACTTTAATATAGTTCTTTATTTGTTTTCCCCATTTTGTTCATCTGGTATGTAAGTAAGTATGTATTGTAGGCCAATAAAATGTGTTTGGTTGGTTGATAAGTGATCATTTTGACAATACATGAACTAAGTTAAACTTAAGAGACAGAAACTGTCTATCGTTTTTTCACTAAAAATGTAGTTAGTGAGTACTTATGTGTGCTGGAAAAACAGCAAGCAGTACTCGACACTCAATTTATGGTGACAATTATCGAGAGTAAACGGTGAATTAGGGCCAGTGGATTTCAAGGAATTCACAAACTAAAAAAGACGTTTTAGACCATAGCTGGGTAAGTATTCCTATCTTAACTCCGAGCGTTAATGATAAGTTCTAGCACATTTATTTCTTTATTACCTATTTGGTAATGGCAAATCCTAACCTTAAAAGCGACATTAACATTTTTATGGCTTCGCAGCGTTTAAATCGTAAAAATGACTATATGACATTATTTTCTAAACTTACATGTAGTTTTTCTACTATACCTTGTAACTGTACATAAACTTTCACTATCAGGTTTTTAAATGTAATTTTTTTAACTGTTGATAAAAAAATTTACCTGAGTTGAAAGACTTAAAGAGTAACGAAATTTAAATATACACCAATCCAATATAATACCAATTATACAGAACTGGCACAGAAATTGTTTATTTAATTTGATTTTACCTTACCCCACTCGCCTACGGTTGGGTGTTGACTTAAAATGTTCGCATGCTCAGGAATTATGTTAGGATGCGCCCGTACGATACCGAGAGTTCTACACGGTTAAATCAGAACTTCCAGAGTGATCACAAGAGGCTCCTTAAATCATTAGCGACCAATGGTACGTGGAATGGGCCAAGCCACGAATCAGGCCGGCACTGTCGTATTCTGCCGCGGCCTGTGTTCAGAGTCCGTAAATCACAGTGAGGGCCTTTAGACGCAAGTTGTGGTGAGTCAATGTGTGAGTGTTACGCCAATGGACCCCATCATTTGCGGCGGCGTAGGGCCCCGAACTGGAAAAGTCCGGGACTCGATGGGCTGCACCACTACTTGCTGATGAGGTTTGTGGTGTGTCATGTTGTGCTCGCCTGACTGTTTCAAGAAGCTCTCGATCAGAAGTTGCTCCCGAACCACTTTACTATTGGGATCACTCATTTGGTTACTAGGGACCAGAATACCACAGACCCGAACAAATGTTGCCCATTACGTATCTACCGACCATATACAAGTCACTAACATCCATTTTGAACGCGAGAATCACTCGTCGCCTGGACTCAATTGGGTAATGTCGCATGCTCAAAATGGATGTCGTGGTGGTGGTCGTGGAACCAGGGAACCACTCCTCATTGACGCGGTCATTGGAAAATGGTGAAACGCAACTGTTGGACCTACTCCACCGCCTGGATATACTACATAAAGGCATTCGACTCGGTGACCCATACATGGCTGAAGAGGGTCCTCGAGCTATACAAGGTTGACTGTACAGTTAGAGACTTCCTTGAGCAGTGTATGGGGGCGGTGGATTACGATCCTCCGTCATCTAGGCGATAGTACGATTATTTGTCATCTAGGTGAGCGGATGACGGTTGCGGAGAACCACATAAGGATATGAAAGGGGTATCTCTCTAGGGCGATTGTTTGAGTCCAATCTGGTTCTCTGTCGGTAAGCACGTACGCTCGCACGCATGCTCACACGAACGCACGCACGCATGCACGCACATCACATGGCATTTTCAAACGAGCACGTGGTAAATCAGTACTTAAAATTGCAATTAACAAAAACATTGGTGCTGACGGGGTTCGAACCCTGGTTGCTCGCGTACTATGAAATTTACAGCGAGCGCTTAACCCCTGAGGTTACATATTCCTTCCTATTGTAGGTTATATGAATATATTTACATTTTGTCTTTTTCATAACTTTCTTGCTTAGCCAATATTCGTTATAGGTTAATAATCACAAGCTCGTCGTTAGAGCCCGTGTTTCGAAATCAACCGTAGCTTAATACAGTGCGGTTTTGTACTGGGAATGCCAGTAATTAACACCAATTATACTTCAAATAATTTAACTGTTCTATATGCAGTTCGATTAAATTTTATAATAACATTTTAAAAATGTTATCTAACCATCAAAATTTTTCTGATGTTTTCTTTGATTTCATATTTTTTATATCTTTTAATATACGTTCTGATAAGTAATATACTTATATGACATGTCAAATGCGTCCAACACGGGAGGCACCGCGGCGGGCACTGCTTTTACTAAGCAAACCCATTTTATACGAAAAACGCCTAAAATACAAAACTTAAAAAGATAAAATTGTACTATTGAATTACCATTATAAAACAAAAAAAGATTTTGAAAAATTTTTTATAACATTAAAGTTATATAAAAGAAAACAGTCTATTTTATGGTAAGTGCAATAAACTTGATATAAATGCGTCCTTAACTCGAAGCTTACTTCCTGTGCGCTTCCCGAGAAATTGTGCGACTGGATCACGGATTTTCTTGCAGATCGTAGCATCAAAATCGTAGTAGATGGTGCGTGCTCTGATTACAAGCCTATTAACGCTGGTGCCCCAGAAGGCTGCGTGCTATCCCCAACGCTGTTTCTTCTGCATATCAATGATATTTTGCAAACTGGTAATATTCATTGCTATGTAGACTAGCACTAGTAGCACTGGTAATATCTTATACAACGGCCGTGTCAATATTTTTCGGAAACACGTCGCCGAGTACCGGGACACACTTGTGTCTGAAGTCGAGACTTTGTTGAACAAAGTCTCGGACTGGGGACGTCTAAGTCCAGTCCAGTTCAATCCTCAAAATGCAAAACGTTGCGCGTTCATCGCTAAAAAGAACCCCTTCGTCGTATCTCCTCAGTTTTATGGCACTCCCCACGTTGCCTTAGCCAGTATCGGAATACTCGGCGTCGACATGTCGAGTAACATGCCGGTTCATGGTCACTTGGAATAGAAAACTAATTTGGCATCTAAAAACCTTGGCGTGCTCAACAGATCAGGACAGTATTTCATTTCGGCACACCACCTGCAACTTTAAAAGGTGCACGTGGAATACTGTCCACATCTCTGGGCTGGGACTCCCCAGTGCCAGCTCCTTCCATTTGATCTTATCCAGTGCAGAGACGTTCAAATCATCGGTGACCGAGCTCTTTCCGATCAGCTTGACTCACTGGCATTGCGAAGAGATATTACATATCTTTGAGTATTTTATCACATTTACCACGGAGAGGACTCTGAGGAATTGTTCGAACTAATTCCAGCCGTAGAATTCACCATCGTCCATCGCGGTAAAGCTCACGATACCGTCCATACCATCTGGATAACGGGCAGTCCACTACTGTGCGATTTAAAAAAAGCTTTCTTCGTCGCACAACTTCTTTGTGTTTTCGACTACCATCAAAGATTTTTCCAGACCGATACGAATTAGGGACCTCCAAGAAAAGAGCCTACATCTTTTTAAAAGGCCAGCAACGTATCTGCAATTCCCCTGGTGTTGCTATTGTTCATGGGTGGCGGTTATCACTTACCATCAGGTGAGCCGTGTGCTCGGTTTCCCTCTCTCCTATAAAATAACATAGTTGGAAGAAGAGTTAATTTTTAACAACTAGAATGACATTTTCTGAAATTATATTATAAGTTTCTGGCTTGGATTTTACCAAAATTCACTGCGTTTAGTAAACTTTTTCAAACTGATAGTGCAGTTATTATTAATCTCAATGAAAAAGTTCGGGACATGTATCGGGACATTTTGGTGTGCTTTATGGAAAGGGATTATATTAACAAAACGGAACTCTCATCTGTTAATATAGATTGCCCAGAAAAATATCTCACTGAGCGACAAATTTATCTCGGCGTAAAAGTAATGAATGATATAATGAGTGAAGGGTTCAGTAGCCACCCTGAAAAGTGCGCAGAGTTTTTTCACTACTGCCGCTAGTTTTTAATAACAAGTGCTCGCAAAATAAAAGACGCTTAAGCGAATCTTAAAGGTAACGTCTTCAGAGTAATACTTTCCAAGATATTATCTTGGCAGACAATTAATTAATTATGTTTACAGGTTTATCAATGGACCAAAAACATTATGTACATAATGAACGGTTTCATAAACTGCCTGTGGTAGACGAGTTATCTATAATTATATATCTCATAATATCCAAATAGCTCCCCAAAACACTATCATTGCTTTTTTATCACATAAACATTCATGAAATGTCATTTAACCACATAAAATGATTTTTCACAAAAATAAAAATTAAAATATACAAATTAGTTTTTGTTATCGTGAACGTGTAGTGTCACATCTAACGATTTAGGTAGCTAACGCGAGAAGAGAATACCACTTTAATGTTTTTACGAGTTAATTAACGTAAATAGTACTAACAGTATAGCTCATTAACACCAGGAAAGAAGATTTAATTTTAAATTGCATAATTAAAAATTTTAATGGATATTCCTATAAGTTGCGTTCGAGGTAAAAAATTGAAGAATTCAAAAGATTCTGTTTCAAAGTATTCTCCATTATATTTTGAACACTTTTTCATTCGTTAAAACTATTTTTGAAAGCAAACGACCATTGGTCTGAGGGCATGTTTTCACGTGCTGGTTGCAAGCTATCATAGCCTTTTATGTTATGGCTTTGGTAATAAAAATCTGCGCTAATATGCCCTCTATGAGGCAATCTATGGGAAGGCCTACGTTTAGCTGCAGAGTTCGATAAGCTGTATGATGACGATCATGAAGTAGCATTTGACTAAGCTTTTTTTTTTAAGAAAACGATATATAATGAGTCTGAGTATTGCAGTTAGGACTGAGTGTTGTTTCAGGGAGTATAGGAGTTCAGGTATAAAGTTAGAGATGCAAAAAAATATATAATTTTTTTTGGAAAATTGTACTTATGTGCATTACGAAAAATGCCATAAACATGCACAGCGAATGAGAATATCCAAAGAAAAAAGAGTGCTTCCCTAGTTTTGACCATCGGCACTTTAATAGTGCGCTGCGACTTGCTGTCGGCATCATTAAAGGTCGCATACTGACCTTTCAAAGAAATTTTGCAGCTATTCGGAAGTACAAGGTCAAGAAACACGTGCGGCGGCTTTATTTCTGCCAAAGGAAGCGAATGTCTATTGGGTCTCTCACTCCATTATGTCGTTTGACTGTGAGGTTTTCAATAGAATCGGATATAGGGTGTAAATTGTTGTGTTTGATAAGTGTGGTGAGTATAGTTCTTTTTATTTGCTGTATGTTAAGACCATTCAAACACTCCAAACGAGTAGGTAAAGTAGGTAGTAGGGGAATAGTGGCATCGCGAAGGTATTTAATGCTTTAATAAGATTCTTTGGTTCGGATGGGCTTTGCATACTGCGGTTACTCTCCGTTTATATTCTGTATTCAGTGTGTGTTTAATTGCTGTATGATCTAGTCCTTCGAGTTGTCTCTATCCTAAATATTTATATAGATCTGTCAGTTCTAGAGCTGTGATTGTGTCAGTAGTGTTAATTGTGTAGTTGCCTGATTTTATTTAGTTTCTTATTATATGTAGTTTTATAAATATTATTATTATTATCATGGGGTATCTATATAGTTTTCTCATATGGTTGGGTTCTATAAATATATAATTATAAATGAAAATGAAACGATAAATCTACGTAAATATCAATAAAGTAAAATAAATACGAAAATACATAAATAAATAAAAGCCCACCAGATGGAAGCCCTCGGCAGGGGAGACGAAAGGGCCGAGGGTTAGGGAGAAAAGGAAAGAAACCGGCGGACGACGCAGGCGGTATGGGGGTGCACCGCCTTCTGCATTTAAGCCCAGAGCGGTCCGTCATGTCGGTCACCTCGTGAGCCACGTCCAGGTATTTTGATTGCTTATCTGTTTCGGCTTTCACCAGGTTCTCGTCATACGGAATGGTAATATCGACCAAAAATATCCTGGACTGAGCTCGATGCATCAGCACAATATCAGGCTTATTCGTAAGAATAGTCTTGTCTGTGATGATGGCCCGGTCCCAGTAGAGCCCGGCGCGGTCATTTTTGAGCACGGCTTCCGGCAAGTACTTATAATACGGCAATTTCCGGTCCGCGAGATCGTATTTCGGAGCGAGCTCCTGGTGTAGAATTTTGGCTACTAGGTTGTGCCCGTGCAAGTACTCAGAATTAGAAAGCCCCGAACAACCGGAGACGACATGCCTAAGCGAGTCACCGGGATGGCGACAAGCTTGACAGACCACGACGGTGTCATCCTTTAGGATGTATCTCCGATAGTTGTTAGTCTTAATAACCAGATCCTGCGTTGCACAGACAAAACCCTCGGTTTCCCCGAAGAGGTCATCGAAACGTAGCCAGTTGAGGGAGGCAACTGTATCTACGAAGGGCTCATGTAGAGCCCTGTAGTACCTCCCGTGGAGCTACTTCTCCTTCCATACGGTCTCCCGGTCGGAAATGCTTTGTACTGCTGGGTCCTGTCATTGCTCATTGGCTAAGAATAGAGGGTAAGCCCCTTATCACTAGAAATGACGTCATTATAGAATGGATCATCCGATCTCGTCAGGAAGTAATGACGGAGGCTGCACACTTCGCGATTATGCATGGTGAGCGCGCTCAGAAAGCCACGGTCATTATGATTTCGCGGCAAGTACAGGCTCATTACCGACGATCTCGGATTATGTATTCTATGGGACGTCATGGCGGTGTGGACTTTTCTATCCAGGGCGTTAAGTTCAATCTGAGTTCACCAGAGTATGCGAAAACTATACATGAGGAGAAGATACTCAACCGTTATATGCGTGTGTCTTATTCAAACCGGACAAAAGGCTATTAAGCACTTCGATCAAGCGTGCATAAAACACGTCGCAAACTGACTATTTTATACCAGCCTCATCGACATCTATGTTCTGTGACATACCCAGGTATCGATATGTTTTAGCCTCAGAAGGGTTTCTTAAGTCCTTAATGCCCGTCAAGACATAGATAATTCTATGTCGTCAGAGTTAACAAACCTTCCCCTTTTAACATGAAGAACCGCACACTCTATATCCTTCCCCATCTATATTCCAATAGAATTGCTTAATTCACAAGTGATGTTTAGCAATTCCACAAGATGGGAGCGACTGAAGTAGAATAACTTGAGGTTATCCATATAGAAAAAGTGGGTCACTTTTGTACCTCCTTTCCGAAGCTGAAATCCCCTCCTGGAGCCCTACAGTAAAGTAAATAGAGGCAGAACCAAATTGGACTCAGACAGTTGCTCTGGAAGATACTCCTTCTTATCCTTATGAAGCTTTCTGCAGCCGTCATTCGCTTGCCTAGATGATAAAGGATCATATTCCACTACCCCATACACTGCTCGAGGAAGTCTCTTACTCTACAGTCAATCTTGTACAGCTCGAGAACCCTCTTTAGCAATGTATGGCTCACCGATTCGAATTCTTTTCTGTAGTCTATCCAGGCGGCGGAGAAGTTCCGACGGTGGCGTTTCACCACTTTGTCAATGACCTCTTTAATGAGGAGTGGTTCCTTGGTTCCACGAACATCGCCCCGACATCCATTTTGAGCGCGTGACATCATCTGATTTAGCTCCAGATGACGGATGATTCTCGCGCTTAAAATGGATGTCAGTGTCTTATATATGGTGGTTAGACACGTGATGGGGCGGTATTTGCTCGGGTCTGTTGTATCCTGATCTTTGAGAACCAAGTGAGCGATCCCAGTAGTAAAGAGGCTCGGGAGCGACTTCTGGTCGAGAGCCTCTTGAAACTGTCGGGAGAGCATAGTGTGACACACTACGAACCCCTTCAGCCAGTAATTATTATTATTAAAGAGTCCTACCACCCGGAGGAGTCATACTTTCTAGAGGAGACATATTACCTAGAACGTAGTCATTTACAATACATATTTTTCCACCAAATACACTTATTATTTGATGCACCCTGCTGAGTGATAAAGGAGGATGTGGTTAGATGGCAGGAAATCCAAAAAAATGCTTCACTGAAATTTCACAGGGTAATTGATTATTGATGTAGCTTTACCGGTGCTAGAGTATCGGTACAGTAACGGTGCGCCTAGCTTGATTATTATTTTCCAATGCATGTGAACTGGTTGTTTCATGAAATCGCCTTTATCCAACTTAAAAAGTCTCTTATAGTGAAATAATTGACTTGTTGGTTTAGTCGTGGTAAAAGCAGATGCTGATTACGGAAGTTGGCTGTGTTTACCAACGTGCCTCGAAAAATATCGCTTAATCGTTTGTACGTTGCGTCTGATATCTCTACGGTCGTGTTAGATTGCCTTATTATCGGACTGTGAGAGTGAGGGAATAAAGATCCCCGGTTAAGCTGGCCCCTATGATCGAAATTCGGTCTGGTGGGCATTATGTGAAACAGATAAAAACGTAGGTATCTTTAACCGGTTTCATTACGCTTTCGTGCCCCTAATCTTTATCGCGTTGGATGTCATATACGAAAAATAATAACCAAAATAATTATTTTCGGATTAGGATTTCAATACCTTATAGAAATTTTCATCTGTAGGGGATATTTGCCATAGTCGTCATGCTTAACATGCGGGTTGTAACCGCAGTTTCATATTTTAGTTGTTATTAAGAATACGCTGCTACCTGTCTGCCGGTGTTTGCCTCTTTCGCCACTTACTACACCCATATGGGGTAATGGATTTTCTTCCACTGTGATCGTATATCAAATAATTATATATTTCATTTTCTTTGCAATTATATAAATAATGTAGCAAACGGGATTAATTAATTAAATTTAGTACTGGAAAACTAGTATCTCCATATTTACTATTTTCAGTCTTAGATCTTCCTTATCCAGTTCATGTTTTTTATTTGCTTCCAAAAGATTATCTTAATTTTAAAATGTAAGTGAATTTCGTTACTCGTTCAGAGCTGTAAGTTTTTTTTAAGTTTATTTCAACAAAATTTCAATTTTAATTACACTACAACTTTTTCTTGTCAATAAACATCATTTTGTTTATCTTGACACTGCACAGTTCGCTCTTATTTATTATTTTACTTTAAATTTTATTTACATAACTTTGAAATTAACATTTACTTAAACTAAATATAAAATACAATTTAAGAATTGTGTAACAGAATATAAAACATTTTTGACATATACATTATTTAAAATTTATAGTAGGTATTTCTTAAACTGTACTTTATTTTTGTGGAGAAGGTAGTTTTTGATATTGTTTACAAAAAATATTGGAGCAAAAATGTAATTGTAATTATTTTTGATTGTTTGCCATTTCACTATATAGTAATGTATTTACGCGCGTACCGACGGAATGTTTTTGTAAGTACGGAAATGTATGTTAGCACAACCATGCGATAATCTACTAATATAGTATCGATAGCGCCCGAGTACAGATAAAACGTGCGCGAACGCACAAAGATGTGATCTAGGTATACAACTTTCAGTTATTTTGTTTCTTTTTCTATTCTAGTATAATCTGTTATCGCTCACGTTAAACTAAACTCAGCAATTTTACTTAAATAATAATACTGAATAGGTGTAATAGGTGTAATGTTTTTAATATTTATATTCATATCCACCAAGATGACTAAGCTATGATTTTAGCAAAATTGTCTTGTTATGTGACACAATTCTTTCTATAAAAAAGAGTTTGTTCTCATTCCGTGGTCTATATATTATACAAAGAGGGAATGTTTACAAATTATTATGGGTGGAAATTTTGCTTTCAAGTGATTCATAGTGTAATGTATGTACTTATGTAAATAATTATGTTAAGCCTTTTCTTTTAGTTATTAAAAAGCATTGTGTAGCTATCGATATAAAACAAACACAAAAAATAATTAAATATATTGGCTATCGTTATGAAAATGCAGTCTAAATTTATTTTACACTCCTTTAACATTGCACAGCAAAGTTTTTTGCATTCGACAGATTTTTTTTTATTTTCTTTTGTGAGTGCGCCTCTTAACATTGTTCTATTTTTATCCTCATCATATAACATAAGCGCATTAGGAAGAATATTATTCACCATTTCTCATTCTCTGTTTCGTCTTTTAATTAGAGTAACATTAAAATATCCTTCTTTCTTTCTTCTTTCTACCTTATATCCTTTCCTTTCTTTCTTCTATCCATGTTATGCTTTTAACTGAACTCCCATCCATATCTAAATTATATGCTAATATTTCAGTTACTTCATTATGATTAACGCTATCTATATACGATATACCGGTTAGTTCAATTGTGTTACTGTATTGTTTTTATTCCATTTCTACAATTTTTGTTATAGGACACTTACTTTTATTATCAAATTATTATTTTTGTTTATTAATGCTAGAATTTTGGTTTCTTAATCTATAGTTCTAAGTTTTAGAACATCCACACAGTCTAGCTTGTCATGGCAGTGACTTATAGAAGATTCGATTAGCTCCATTTCGGGCTGTATAGAGAATTTTTCTTCTGTTAAAACATCTTTCAGTAACTTCAGACAACAACCGTTTAATATATTGACATCGATAGCAATGGTTTCAAATACAAATGGTATTGAGTTTTTTCATTTGGTTTTTCTTTTTCTTCTTCTTCTGGGATGATATATGATCTTCTTACATGTGTGTAACGTTGACAATCCTTGCAGGTCTATTCCAGGCTATCTGCGTTACGTCGTGCTACAATCTATGTTACTGAAAGATTAGTAGACATGGGTAGCGTGCATATTTTTTTTTTGCATTTACTGCATTCTAATCCAAGAGTTCTTTTAGTTATCGGTTGGCCACAATAATCATATTTATTCGTTATAATATCGGTATTAAAATTTTTTCAACCACATATTCGATCAGTAACACTCTGTCGAGCAAACTGATGTGATAGTTTATAAAATCATAGTCGTTTCAGATTATGGTTGGACCTAAAATATTCAAAGCAAGGAAACAATATGTTAAGCTAACTGGTGTGACTCTATTTGTATTTAAAATATTTATTTTAATCGATTTCTAAAAGATTGAGACATTGTGTCGATAATTTTTTTTACGCAAGCTAAAATTACAAACGAGCACATAGGTCTTATCAGTAAGTTAATGCTGAGGCTTAAAGACCTTGATCCATCTTCGGTTAAGAATAAAATTTAGATGTGTTCTTAAAAGAATTGCCTCGTTACCGTTAGTAAAGATATCCGGATCTCGTCACTAACCTTACGCAACACACATTTATTTATTTGCGTAAGTATTGAGTACATTCTTCAGACCGCGGATAAACTTAAATAAATATTTGTCGCAAATAAAACAAAAGATTCCCCTTCAGATAATCTCTCGGAAATACATCAGAATAAGGTTAATTGTAAAATAAGAGTGAGAGCGAATGTTTAACTTGCTCTCTTGCTTACACAAATAATCATTATCAGTAATAAGACAGCGTAACCCACTATACCTTCAATATAGAGCAATAGCAGTACGACCATACCGTAATATGTATGACGGCTCCGTGGTGCAGTAACTTAGCAAAGAGTTATAGAGCGCTGAGGGCCGCGGGTTCGAATCCAGCACGGAAAAAGTATTTGTATGGTCTACAAGTAATTGTTCCGGGTCTGAATATTTATTCTTGTGCAATTTATGTATGTGAACTACCTCCATGATATAGGAGAAAATTCTAGTGTGGGGGTAAAGTTTGTTTTTAGAAAAAAAAAGAAAAAATATACCCGTCAAAATTGCACACTAATAACCTAGGGTTAGTAACGCGAGGGACGTAATTACATAATAACAAAAAAGTTTGCAAACTAACAGCAATATTACACATCTTATTGTAAAACAAAGCAGCCTCTCAACAACACCATCTTCCTTGCCTGCACCAGAAGACTAACCAAAACGGACAGAACTACGGTACTATCTTATCATCGTAGAATGACTTCACTCGTAGAATAGCGCAAGCAGAAACCTCTTCTTTCAGAACTTACACTACTAAACTTTATACCACACAAACGAGTGGAGGTTCCCAACCTACCCTCAATTCTACTCCACTACCATCAGTATGACGCTCCGCTAGAGTATCGCAACCTCTTGCTCACTGTCAACCTATCCTATATTTTATATGCACACAGACATTAAATCTGACATGTTTTCAAATTTTATACAGCATTAGAATCGAAAATAAAGCTATGAATGTAATATGTACAATTAACATCATAACTGTAGATATATTTATTCATTACTAGAAGTAAAAAACCACTATTGAACATAGAGCTCCCCACAGATTGCCTCATAAGGGGATATTGGCTTACGTTGCCGAAGGCGAGTTGGCAACCGCAGTTTCTTTAATTTCTAATTATTAAGGAAGACGCTGTCCACTAATGCTACCCATCTCGTGGTATTTTTCCGTTTGTTGCCTCTTACGCTATCTACAGGATATTATTTAGGGGGTAGTAAATATTCTTACACTGGTCATCGCAGTATACTCAATAGTAAGCATCGTAATACATAATATATTGGTATTGTAAAATGGTTAAATTAAACTCCAAATTGAGCTTTTGATATTCAATGACACTTAAAATTATGTTGCTATTTTAAACAGATTTTCTTTAAAATTGTGGTGCTTCACAGGTCGAGCCGATTAGTCTGAGTGTTCAAAAGAAATTAAGAATGTGGTAGAAACTTTTTGAAATTAAAAAAGAAACAATACTGGCTGATAAAACTGCAATATCTGTTAAGAAAAACCTAAAAATTAACTGAATTTCGTTTGTTTTTGAAAAACTACCTTCAATTGGTTTGCGGTTTGCTGCAACGTATGAAAACGCTGAAATGTTATTTGCGCCCAGAAAATTTCACTTCAGAACAAGTCAATCAAGATTTACTGTATACATTAGTTTTTTCTTCAATTGAAAACGTTACCTTCACACTCAAATTTTCTCCTGTATCGTAGGGGCAGTTTACGTATATAAATTTTACAAAGACTAACATCCAGATCCGAAACAATTATTTATAGGCCATACAAATACTTTTTTCATGCGGGATTCGAACCCGCGGCCCTTAGCGTTGAAACCCTTTGCTAAACCACTGCGCCATGGAGCCATCTTGTAAGACCTCCGTCATATTTTACAGTTGCACGTTGATGCTCGAAGAATGAGCAAATATCACACTCACCTCGGACGCCCTACAATAGCAGTGACCAAAGAATTAGTTAAAATAGTCGTGAAAATGATATAGTTCGTCGTGACATAGTATGTTTTAATATTATGATCACAAATCATAATGGTTTCTTATATTTACGCGAATACTACACATTGAATAAAACTACTTTTTCGGTTTTTATAGCATTTAATTTGTTATTTTTATTTCCGACATATCGGATGCTTCGCAGCACCCGTGGTCACGGGGGACTAAGGTAATTGGCGTCCCGATGTAAAATATAACCCGAAATACCTTCAGCTTTTAAACTATTATTTTTTGATCCAGTATAGGCTGAATGAACTTACTGTCTCTGGAAGTCATTTGATGAAAGATACGCTTAAGACGACTAGCGATCTAATTATGAAATACTTCTTGAAATTAAATCTACATGTTAATCCGATAATATCTTCGTGTGTCAAAGCATCGAAATTGTATGGGTTACCAAAAATACACAAACCAAACGCTCCATTACGTCCAATATCGATTCGACTCACGATCGATTAGCCAACTTACAGACTGGCTCAGCACTTAGCAAAAATAATATCACCACTCAGAGGATACACAAGAACACACACTAAAGATTCATACCATTTTGTCAGTGAGATAAAAGACCTACATCTTACTGACAATGAAAACATGGACAGTTTTGATGTACAGTTCTGGAACTAGACAAAGAAAGAAAATTAAGTTAAACGCGACGAAATGCGTAAAAGTACTTTTATTCAATAATCATAAAAATTTATATAAACGATTGGGTATGAAAGAAAATATCGTCGGACAAACATGTAAATACCTATGACTTTTCGGAACTGTTGCAACAAAATTCTAATCAATATGACTTCATTTATAACAATGAATGAAACATAGTTTGATCATTACGATAACTAAACAAAACTACAGAAAACTACATAGTTAAAGACAATTGTCTCGGTATGAAGAATTATTTAGGAAAGAAATTTTAAACCTGTAAACTCTTGAATTT
>DWHP01001411.1:0-16181 GCA_018247895.1 Parnassius honrathi
CAATTATTGTTTTTTATTAGCCATTTATTTATTATTGTTATTCACATTTGATATTTAATTTTTTACTTTAGTATTTATGCTTCCTTATGTTGACGGTAAATGTTTCAATTTAATGAGACCAAATTCTAGAAAAATGAGATTTATGTTATAGAAATAAGCTACGTTATTGGCATCTATTTTTATTGAATGCAAGTACTTTAAGAAAACCAAATAACACTGACCTCCAAGCAACATAATATTGTCAAAGGTCATCATAGTATGGAATCGGGTTTAAAATTTATGATGTTTAACATAAAAAGAATAAAGTATATTAGAATTGTAAGCTAAATTACTGTTAGACTGGTCATGATGAGATGCTTTATTTAAATTGGCCCGACTCACTAACGCTCTCATACTTGTTATATTGTCAACTATGCACGTATGTTCTCTCGTTCTAATTACGACCTTCGATACCCGAAAGCAACTTTAGACATAATCGTATGGGTTAACTACCAAACTTATAACCAACCAAACTACCAAATAATAAATATCTCACATCCACAACCTAGGCGTTGGGGAGATGCACAACAATTATCACATGCCGATGTACCAAGTAAAAGACATCTCCCATAACGCGCGAATGTTTTGCTTTTATTTTTTATATTATTTACACTAAATTATTGTAGCTGTCGTGTATTAGCTATCTGTTTGATCAGGTGTAGCATTGCTTAGTAAACAATATTATAGGATTCTGCAGTTCGAGTATTGAGTAATTAATACTGATTGTTCAACTACATAAATGTCAATTATTACAGTTTAATTAAGTACCTAACTTCGTTCCTATTAATAAAGGTATTGCTTAATTTGGTACCTATCGAGTATTTTGGGGGATAAGTCGCTCGTGTCCGTAGGCTTCAACCATTAATGCTTTTTTTTTACATGGGGAAAAGCCTGCGCACACCCACCTCGCGGGGGCAAGGACAGGTTATGTCGGACTTGCACCGACTAAAACCCCACGGTGTTCCGCCTTCGTCGCATATTGGCAGGGCCTCGGGAACGCTTTCGCATACATTCGCGGCCCCGCCAACACCAGCCGCCTCATGGCGGCGCCTCCTCGGAAGAGGACTAATCTCCCCTTTGTCCTTCTCAAGTAAGGCGCACCAGAACACATGGAGCGCCTTCCTCCACGGCCTCCAACTACACCTGCGCAACGGACTTTCCCGTGTCCGATGCGCATATGCCATTGGGCCAGGAAAATCGAGCACTCAGAAGCAGTAGCCTTCCTGACCCCAGCGGCGAATCTGGTCTATGGTTCCACTGCCAACCAAGATTTGGCTGAGGAAGGTAGAGAGAGTGGCGCCTCGCAATACCGACACTCCTCTCCCTCCGCAGCCCCACCACCACCGCATCGACGGTGCGGCCCCGTTTGAGTAGAAGATTATAGGGCGAGTGGCGCTTCGCCATACTAACACTCCTCTTCCTTCGCAACTCCACCTTGGCTGCAGCGTTAGGGAGAGAGGACACCCTTCTCGCTGCAGCCCACCAGCATTCATCCGAAGTGAGCTCGAAGCCGATCCAAGCCCACTCGGAGTGGCCACCTCGAGCCGGCTCTTCACCTCCGGCCAGCGATGGGGATTCCTCTTTGTTCACTGTAGGTGACCAAGCCACGGCTACTAATCCCCCCCCCCCGACATGAGAAGATGGGAACCCGTTCGGAGGGTCGACCATCTAATCCTAGGCCAACCCTACACATGTCCCGCGGGTGGTGGTAAACGATCGACAAGCCCAAGAAATAGACTCGGCTCCTCGCCGTGTGGTAGCGGCATTACACCACACCAAAGCTTCACACGTTTTTGAGAAGAAATGGCCTCCAGTTCCCGGCGCCCCTTCAATAGGACAAAGGTGCGAAGAATCTCCGGGAGCAAAACTGGCGACGAGGTTTACCACACGTCACGTTCGACCTCCCGGAAAGGTGAAAAGTGGATTGCAGAATCCCGTCTTGCTTGAATGTATCTGGAGCAATGAACGATAAGATGGATGAAGTATACGATATGATGTATGATAGAGGGATAGATGCGGTATGAGTAAATGACGAAACAGAAAGGAAAGAATGTTACTACACATGATACTTATACCGCATACTGGTCTGATATAGACGAGACCGAGTGGGCATTCCAGGGAGTAGGTATCATTTTTTCAGAAAGAATGGGTCGATGTGTGAAAGAGTATAAATGTGTAAGCCCGAGACTATTATGGATACGATTGAAAGTAGGCTTAAAGAAGTTTGTGCTAGGAGTCTACGCCCCAGACAAGTCCACTTATATCCGAGAGCTGTATTGGGAGATTGTGAGTATGGTGTTAATGAAGTATAGGGGATATAAAAATATTGTTATGCTAAGAGATTTAAATGGGAGGTTTGGGGTGAAGAGGCTTATTTATGAAAATATACTGGGAACGTTTGGTGATGAAAGTATAAACGAGAATGGTGAAAGCCTCCTCACCGTAAGTGTGGAAAAGAATATTTTTGTGCCGAACACCTTTTTTCGTCATAAAAGTATTCACATGTATAATTGGGAAAGAGGTGATGGTAGAAGCATTACAGATTTCATAATTGTGGATGAAAGATAGAGGAGCGCAGTGGCAGATACAAGGGTTTACCGTAAGTCCAACGTATAGACAGATCATTATTTGGTTTTATGCCGAATTAACGATCTGTTCAGACGGTGGCGGCATCGGACATCTGTGTCTACCATTGCATTACAGATTATTAGAACAAAGAGGCTACGAGATAAAAATGATAAAAACAAGTACAAATGTAGACTGAAGGAAAATATAAAGGGTTTGGATGAATTGAGCATAAATGAGTAAGACTTAGCTAATGTATGGCAAAACGTTAAGAAAGATTTAGTAGATGCAGCTACCGAAATACGTGGTGAAGTAAGAGAACGAATGAAAGGAAAAATAATACGTTATGGTGGGGTGATGAGGTACGTATGGAATTTGATACAAAGAAGAGAGCATAGCTAGATTTACTAGCTGTTGCTTTGTTAAGGTTGATAATTTTGGCAGTACGAATGATGATGTTGAAAGAAAAATGCGGTTTTGAGACATCCATATAAGAGAGTAAAAGAAGGAGTTGAAAGAAAAAACCAAAAAAGAACGAACAAGAACGATAGAAGGATACCGGACAACAAAACTGCGTAGAATTAATGCTATAAGAGACAAGAGATGTTTTATTTATATAGAAAAGGTGGCAAACGAGCATACGGTTCACCTGATGTTAAGTGACTACCATCGCCCATGAACATCCGCAACACCAGGGAATTGCAGGTGCGTTGCCGGCCCTTTAGAAAGGAGCAAGCTCTTTTCTTGAAGGTCCTCAGGTCGTATCGGTCCGGAAAAATCTTCGATGGTAAACTAATCCACAGAGAGGTCGGACGCGTGAGAAAACTCCTTGTGAAACGTACAGTGGTGGACTGCCAAGCATCCAAAAGGTGTGGATGATATCGGGAAGTTTGCCGCGTAGTACATTTATGAAATTTGGTGGCTGGGATTAATCCGAACAATTCCTCAGAGCACTCCCCGTAATAGATGCGATAAAATACAAAAAGAGGTGCAATATCTGTTCATAGCGCCAGTGAATCGAGTCGATCGGAAAACACTCGGTCGTCAACGATTCGAGCCGTTTTGCGCTGTATATGGTCAAGTGGAAGGAGCTGGCACAAGGCCAGCCCAGAAATGAGAACAGTATTCCATGTGCGGCCGAACATGCGCAAACTTATGTCTTCTGAGGGTTAAACTGGACTATATTTAATCGCCCCCAATCCGAGACTTCACTGACCAAAGATTCGACTTCAGATACAAATTTGTCCCGGTACTCGGAGACGTTTTTCCGAGAAATATTGGCACGGCCGGTGTACAGAGCATTACCAGTGTTGTCATCTGCATAGCAATAAATGTTGCCGGTTTACAGCATATCATTTATATGCGGAAGAAATAGCTTTGGTGATAGCATGCAGCCTTGTGGAACACCAGCGTTAATAGGCTTGTAATCGGAGCATGCACTGTCTTGACCTTGATGCTCTGATCAGCAAGGAAACTGGTGATCTAATTCTCGGGAAGCCCATAGTAGGGGTGTTTTGAAAGAAGCGCTTTGTGCCAGACCAGATCGAAGGCCTTCGCTATGTTCAAACTAACGGCAAATGCCTCCTCGTTGGACTCCACTGCCTCCGCTTATCTATGAGTCAGATAGACCAGAAGATCACCAGCTGATCCACCATGACGAAAACCGTATTGGCGATCACTAATCAGCTGGTAATCCTCAAGGTACCTCATGAGCTGACAGTTTAAAATGTACTCCATTGTTTTGGAGAACAAGGAGGTGATGGCGATAGGCCTGTAGTTGGACGGGTCTGAACGGTCGTCTCTTTTAGGGATCGGGTGGACGAAAGCCGTCTTCCATGATTTTGGGACTACTCCTAGGAAATAGGAGTACCGGAAAGAACGCGTTAATACCAGTGTAAACTCTGGAGCACACATCCACAGCATAATGGAGGAGGTACCGTCAGCCCCACTCGACTTGTGGATGTCCAGGGACAGAAGTTCTTTGTGAATCGAGCGCTGTGTGAACCGCATCTCCGGCATGGAGCACTTACACCGCGGGATGTTCGGCGGCGGTCTCCCCCCGTCATCAAGAGTCGAGTTGGATGCAAATAAAGAGCCTAGCAGATCGGCTTTCTCCTTTGCGGCATGGACCAGTAAGTCGTCCTCCCTGTGCGGAGATAGAAGCAATGGCTGATAGAAATTCTCCTGGACCGCCTTGGCGAGAGACCAGAATGCACGGGTTCCAGAAGAAAGACGAACTAATTTCTCGCCAATTCTGCCTATGTGCTCTGACTTTGCCTTGGCAATTACTCTCTTGAAGGGCCTGGAATCGGAATTATACCTCTTTTTTAGAGCGCTGGTGTTTATATCCCGGAACGTTGATGCGTCAGCCCAGGCTTGGTAGCACTCCTGGTTATAGCATGATGCTATTTTACAGGAGTGACCAAACCATGGCTGAGATTTATTTCCGATGGGCACCACAGAGGAAGGAATAAAAAGTTC
Source organism: Parnassius honrathi (assembly GCA_018247895.1). Taxonomy (NCBI): domain Eukaryota; kingdom Metazoa; phylum Arthropoda; class Insecta; order Lepidoptera; family Papilionidae; genus Parnassius; species Parnassius honrathi. The sequence goes on from DWHP01001411.1 coordinate 5,086, forward strand.
CATGCTCTGAAGTACCTCATCAGCGACAGAATCGGCAACAACGTTGGGACCGTCCGGCGAGAAGCAAACCCACCCCCAAGGGTAGGATGCAAAGAAAAACCACATCTTATCCCAATCAGCTCTCCTATAGTGCCAAAATCGGCTACAGCCTGCAGAATGCCACCGCGATTTTAGCGTAAGTGGCACAACAACAAGACAATGGTCCAAGGAGCCTAAAGAGGCGTCGAAGGAAATCTGATATCCGTCCGTATGAGAGGTCAGCAGAAGATCCAACAGGAAAGGTGCATGATCCCCCAGTAACCAGTTGTGTCAGAATATATGCCAAGGGAAAACCATGAACAGATCTCTCCGCGTGATCGGTTAAACGTGAACCAAGCTTTTCGGCGTGGTGGGCGTTAAAATCGCCAAGGATCACGATCTCTGCAGAGGGGATCTGCAGTAGCAACGAATCTGTAGCCATTTGGACGTGATCGAAGAGTCAGTCTGTTTCGGCATTACTGATATGGGACCTATAGAGGTACCCGTAGACGCGCGAATGGTCGGCGCTGTCTACGCGTAGCCAAAGGATGGACAGGTCCGAACCTTCGAGACTGCCGAGGCGTCGAGAACAGATGTTCTCTCTGACGTATACGCAAACTCCAGCCCGAGGCACAAAGGAGTGAACGTGTGTGTGTGTGTGTGTGTGTGTGTGTGTGTTAAGTGTGAAGTGTAAAGTATTCCGAGTGACAAAGTTCCGAGTTTAAAGAGGTGAAAGGAATATTTTGAAACCGAGTTTACGAGTGAGAAGATGACGTAAGAACTAAATGAAATAGAAATTCCGAAAGAAGAGGAAATAAGTAGGCAGATAAGTATAGTCCCAGTATATAAGGAAAATAGTCACAGCGGACTATGAAAACTAACGTGGTATCAGCCTTCTTGGTATTGTAGGAAAACTGTATGCGAAGGTACTAATTGAAGGGGTCATAAAAGAAACTGTTGGAACAAATTTGGGATGTGTAAGCGGGATTCAGAAAAGGATTGGGATGTACAAATTAAGTTTTTTTTTTCATGCGCATGGTAGCGGAGAAGTTTTTGGCAAAAAACCGAAGGGTATTTTGTGCTTTCAAGGATGAAAAGGCTTGCGACATAGTGGACATAATATTATGGCTAACACTGAATTCATTTGGGTTGAACGCTGGGTTGATACAGTCTTTAAAGTCTCTTTATAGGGACTCTAATGCTTACGTAAGGATCAACAGGGTCTACTTGGACTAGTTTGAAATCCACAAAAGTGTCAGACATGGCTGTGTGGCTTACCCGTGGCTATTCAACCTATTTATGGACAGTTTTTTGGAAAATTTAAAAACTGAAAAATGCAAATTAGGAATGGGTTATTTAACCACAAAATGCCTTTTTTTGCCAAAACGCCTATGATCAAGTTATTTTTGCATCGTCGGCGACCGAGTTGCAAATGATGGATACATTAATGAACAGATCTTTAAAAGAATGGGGTATAAAAATGAACGCAAGTAAGACGAAAGTTATTGTTTTTGAAATAGTAGAAATAAAAACGATACGTGAAAAAAGAATATAAGGGGAGTAGATTGAGCAAGCAGATGAGTGTATTGTAGTGTGTATTGTATATTTGTGATGTGTATTCAGCAAGGATGGGAGATATGATAAGGTCATAGAACGACGAGTGAACGCAGGAAATAAAGTAAATAGAACTCTGCACTCTATTGTGAAAAGTCAGAATGTGTCAAAAAAGGCACGTATGACAATTCACAATTCTGTGTTAGTCCCTACTCTAAAGTATTGTGGTGAAAGTTGGATGTGGCAGAAGAAGCACAAGAGTAGAATAAATGCAGTAGAAATACGGTCGCTTAGGAATATATTAGGGCTGAATCTGAGTGACAGGGTGAGAAATTGTGTAATAAGAGAATAGTGTGGTTTGCAAGATGATGTTGTGACCAGGATTAAGAAAAGAATGCTTCGGTGGTTTGGTCATGTAGAAAGAATGAATGAGAAAATAGTGACAAAGCAAATTCAGGCTGCAGAAGTGAATGGAAGAGTTGGAAATGGATGTCCTAGGTAAAAGTTTGTTGACTGAATTGGCAATATATTGAAAATGGGCCAAATTAGCGGTACCCTTAACCGACGAACATGTGAGTAAGTATATTAATGTGGAGGAGGCGAGAGAGGTATGTCAAGATCGTGCCAAATGAAAGTTTGTAGTCTCTGCCTACCCCTCTTGGTAACAGGTATGAGTGTTTATGTTTTTTATGATGATTACCTATTTAATAAATTTAACCGACTGACTAATATCACAATAGCATTCAGGACTATAAATTTGGATTGGTATGTCTGTCAAATTAAAGAGCAAAGCATCACTCAGTAAACAATACTGTAGGATTCCGCAGTTCAAGCCGTTATATCGGGGTATGGGCATATAGAATCGAGAGCTGCTACAGCACCAACCGAGCGTAGCGAGGTAAAGTGATTCTACTCTACTTATTTTCCGTTTTTCTCCATCAAATTTTGATATGTATTAAAATTATAGCGCCATTTCTTTCATGTATACGGCTCGATGATTCATATGATTTATAACTTAATTATACCGTTATTTTCACTTGCTTAAAACTAGAATAATGGACAATGTTCCTATACAAATCTTAATAAATACTCATTTCCCTAATAACGAATACAATAAAACTGACAACCTCAAACTCACTTTACCAACCAATAAATCGGTTATTAGTTATCGGTTAAAATGATTTAAAATGTTAACAATGTTTTATTTTCAAACAAATTAACCTACACTTTGCTTACACAGGTTAATACCCAGACCGACATGGGACAAACCCCTCGCGTCTTTGACATCCATAATATATCTACGCATACGCGATCGGACGGAAGTATCAAAAATGAAGACTGTTCAGAAATGAAGATAAGAAATGAATTACTGAAAAGAGTATAATATCTACCATATTCCCTTTTAATAATGAAACCCGTTTTTTATATTTAGATTTTTCTTATTTAAGTATATAATTTATTTGATTAGTTTTAATTTGCATTGTATTGATTGGATGATATTTGAACTCAAAATTAACTCAAAATTGTACGACTCAATCTGCGAATGATATGTACACTTGTTATTGATATATGTATACATATCAGAGACTATATAAATGTGAATGTTTTCGTGATTGTAATATATGTGGATTGTAAGAGTACTTGTTAAATAAAGTAAATGAAATAAAATAAATAAATAAATGATAATAGCTTTTCCTTCCTAAATGCCAATGTCATAGCTTGTTTTTTAGAAGCATTGACATTTGCAAACTCTGTAACACCCTATTCAGAGGCTCCATGCACTGCAATAAATTTTCTTACGTCACTACACACCCTATATCTAAATAGATAAGGGGGATGTCAGACTGAAGCGACACATTGAACAAAACAAATATTTTTATAGTAAGATACTATGAAACACTCGTAATTCATGCGGTCTCAAAATTCTCTATTAATAGAAATCATTGTTGTGGAAGCGATTCCCATGTTGTTTTATTTTTCAAACTGTGTTGTTTCACTTTTTGTTTGTATTTAACTTATAATATTTATTTAGGAGTGAAATACTGCAGCAATTTGTAAATTCTGTTTTAGCAATTTATTTATTTTATTGCCAATTTGACTTCTAATAGACTGACTTCCTGCATGCCTTACTTGGTCATCATTCCATCTGATGAGAGTTGTCCTACGCCTACTGATACGAGGCTGCCACTCGAAAACTTTTCTCTTCCTCGCCTGTCAGTTTTTCGAGCCGGCTTGTTTTCAAATCATCTTACTAATTAATTGGGCTATGTCTGTCATTCTGGTTCTACTGCGTATATCCTCATTTCTAATTTTATCATGCAGTGATACCCCGAGCACAGCCCTCTAACCCCTATCCATAGCACACTGAGCAACCTTGAGTTTCCTCATATGGCCAGCATTAAAGGACAACGTCTGAGATCCATAGACTATTACTGGCAACACGCACTGGTTGTACAATTATGTTTTCAGGTTTTGAGGTAATCCTAACAAGAAAATGTGCCGTAATTTCCTGATGGCTGCTCGGTCGAAGTTTATTTATTTATTAACATAATTGTTATTACAGGAGCCTATTGCAACAATGTGGTCACTAATGTAAAAAATACAAATAGTTTTATGTCATCCTCTCGAATTCCTTCAACGTACAAGTAAATATGTCTATTCGTTGTGCTACAATGTTAAGCATTCTAGCTGCGCGAATAACCGGAGGTTTGTACAAGCAACCGATAAGTGCAGCAACTCTTTCCTCGGCCCCCGTCACAGCCAACTAACCGCAGTGATTTCAAAATTTGAGGATTGTTTAAACTAGCACGTAAGATCTAGAATTTGTACTGAAGTAGCGCAATGTTCCGTCTAATTTCAAACTTATCCAACCATTCCTATTACAAAAAGGTTGGATACATACGGGGATAAAAAGAGTAAACTCCGTATTGCTTTAAATACAGGTACCAAGTAAACTTATTTTGCATTTTCTCCAGCATAAGGTTATACTTGTTTTCATAGGGATTCCAGATGATAGCAGTGGTTTTAACACTGCTTCTTACTAAAGCATTGTTTCAGGGTTTTAAAGGCCTTTTTACACACCTGTACAATATGAGAACGAAACGTCACGTCCTTGGTAAATAGGACGCTGAGATCACAAACACAGACAACGCGATTGACGACATCACCTTCCACGAAGTAGTTGAAACGCATCGGAGTCTTTGAGCGTGTGAATGTAATCACATTGCCCTTTGACACATTAAAAAGTAATTTACGCTCCCGATTCCACTCCACCACACGATCAATATCTCATTGTAAGCGGTCGCAATCAAACTTGTCGGTAAACCTCAGTAATAATTTTAGATCGTTTGTAATGAGTAAACAACTCGCGTTTCTCACCACCTCTGGAAGGTCGTTTATCATAATGGTAAATTCTAATGGACCCAAACTACTTTCTTGAACGACCCCTGTAAGAGTTGGATACGAGTTTGCGGTACAGCCACGTAGTCCACAAATTGCCTTTGATACCCTTGATAACTAGAAAAGAACTGCAAGAGGTCTGGAGTGAAACCAACCACTGCAAATTTCCTCAACAAGACGTCATTGTCCACACCATAAAAAGCCTTCCTAAAGTCAAAATAGGCTACATCCAGCTGGGCACCCGGTTCTGAATCAAGAGCTGGTGCTAAGTGGCTCATGAAGTACATCAAATTGGAATTTGTGCTGCGGACCGTCCGAAAACCAAGCTGTGCATCGTTAAATTATACGCTGACCTGCAAGTAAATGCAGGAACACAATGCTGAATCGAAGTCCTTCGCGAACGCTGACAGCACCACTACAGGTCTGTATCCACTAACACCTGATCTCAAAGCACCCTTCGGGACCAGATTTACCCTAGTCAGTTTCCAAAGGTGGACTGAACTTTTCGACTTACCTAGTCAAACTATTTTCTCCAGGTAAAGATACTCGTCACCAGCTTCGAGCTTATTATCCTAACAAGTACCGTCGTGATACCGTTTTGTTTTGACCATGGTCATCTTAAGACATTGGGAGGCACTATTGAGGTCATTGAGCAAAATGCTTAGGTCCTCCAGCGATTCTGCCATAAGGAATCTATCATCAGCAAATCGAAGGTGAGTGATGTACTCGCAATTGATGTTAATACCGATAATAATATACCTTCCAGTCCGGTAGCTTGAAAACGTCTTCCAATGCAGCAGTGAATAGTTTCTGAGATATAACGTTACCCTGTCTTACATCTCTCTGCAGTTGGATAGGTTTTTTACTCTGGTACTGAACTTGATTAGCAATCGCAGCCCTATCGTGCAAATAGTTCAGCAGTTCCATATACCGACTGTTAGTTTGGTACCTTTGAAGAGACTGTAGCATTGACAAAATTTTGACGTAATCAAAGGCTTTCTCATAGTCTACATACGCAAGACGTAGTGACAGATTGTAATCTTCGATCTTCTGTACAATTTGCCGAAGGGTATGAACGTGGTCTATGATACAAAAGACTTTGGAAACTAGCTTGTTTAGAAGGTTGGAAGTAATCAATTCTGAGTGCGAGACGGCCGAAATATCACCGGAATAGTGTCCGATAAAGCTTCCTTTCGGACCTTTGCTTACATTTACGTGTGGTTCCAACGATGACGAGTACAACTGCCCATAGAACCTCAAAATATAACTCAAAATGAAACTCAGGTGTCCCGGAAATTATGTTAACACATTCATTCTTCAGCTTCGACGTTTGGCTCTTTCTGGTAGACAGATCTTTGGCAAAGGATTTAGAGCAGTGGTTCCGCTCGACTGATTCTTCAATATAAACTGTATGTAAGTTACGTAAGTCTCACCGCCCGCACTAAGAGATCTATTTATTCAGTTGCCTGCTTCCTAACTAATAGACATGAGATTAAAAGCGCGATCGAAAGTTTTTGTATTCTTCTGCGGCTGGTCTTGCAAATCGTAGCTCCGACCACATGGACAGTTTCCACGAGCTTGTAATTCTATCATCAACTGAATTGCAGTCTTCTAGGTACTGAAAATGGCTTTGCGACTCGAGTTTAAAGTTGTGGGACTTTGCATTATAGTACGAAGAGTACGGGGCGTTGATTTCATTAGACGTGGCCTCTCCAACTTAACGTCAGTGTGCATCTATCCATTTATTTATTTATTATATGGACAACAAAAGAGATAACAATTAAAATACATTACAAATTATAAATATATATGTATGAGAGTTTTGTGCCAAATTGTTTTCCTAAGTATGTTGACACATCATTTTCATATTTTACTACAGGGTAGATCAAATCAACGCTTAACAATATTAATAATAATAAAAAGAATTGGCGATCATAGTACAAGATCATGATCCTTAATGCTACTTCCCGTCTCTAGTCTAGATATTTTACATCTTACCATTACCGTTACCGTAACAACCAATTAAAGTCTGCTACTGGACATAGAACTCCTCCATAGATTGCTTCATATTGGGGATATTTGCCATAATTGTCAAGCTTGGTAAGTGGGTGAGCAACCGCAGCTTATTTTAATTGTTACTAATAATATGCTGCAGCCCATCTCCTGATTTGCTTCCCTTTGTCGCCTTTTACGACACCTACGGGATGATATGGGGTACACCACCACTGAACTGTATTTTACATCAGGCTACCTATGAGATTTTTCTAGAATGTTCTGTACTAGACTTTTTATGATACCCCCAGGATGAAATACAGTGACAGAAATTTCAGTTCTTGATGACTTTATAAAGAAAACCAATTCGTTATCAAAACAGCGAAAAACGTCCCACGCTAAAGGTAGGTTTCTATTGTATACCCCCGAACCGGTTTTTACCCGAGAGAATAGTATGATTATTGCAACGCTGCACTCGTCCGTCTTCAGCAACTCACACAAGGCAAGATGATTGACGTTATTACAATAAGCCACACAACCATCAGTGACCGAAAATCAGTCCGTAAGGATGTACTAGATTCCATACAGAGTTTGAGGAAACTGTTACCTGCAATAGCTTGCTTAGCTGGCTCCATGACCTCTGCGTTGCGAACCAGGTGAAGGTGTGGGAAGGCGTCTAGATGAAGATGTCAGCCACGTGAGAAGGCTCTAATTAGCAGCGGACATTGGTATTCGGATGTGCGCGGAAGTATTCCCATGGCTTTGCCGATATGCCGCGACGATGATAGACCATAGGGTTATATTCAGTACGAGTCATTCAGCTTTGCTTCCGCGAGATGGGCGTCATTTCTAGAACGGGAAGGGCATAAAATTAAATGAATGACATATGCATATTTTATTTTTATAAGAAATATTTTGTCGAAAGCCCTGTGGCGGCGCTGTCGTTGCGCCACAAGCGAAACTCATCGAAGCCTAAATAGCGCTATTAAAGTTCCGAATCAAAAAGAGTATATATGGACTAGCTCCGAATTATCACACGGAGCGTTGGCCGCTCCCGAGCAGAACACCTTGCCCGGCGGGAGATCTCCCCTTTTCCTTCCACCGCCGAAGCCTCATAGTATTTTTTATATCGGTTCAGTTAAAACTTTTGATGACGTGAAATTCGATATGATATACTTTGACAAACGGACAAAATTTAATTTTAAGTGTTCACACAAAATCTCGAATGGGATTTCTTGGATAATACCGTGTTTAGATAATATTTTTATTCTAACATTTCATTATCCTTTCAAATTTCTTTTGGCTCCATTGTTTCTAAGAAATAAATTAAATTGAATTAAATCTACCTATATAAATAAGATAGTACAATCTTGAAGCCAGAGTGGCTTCAAGATTGTAAAAACAAGACTAGACTATGTGTTTCTCTGACATTTCTTATTTAAAAGATACTCCACGGACTTCCCTTGTGTATTAATTTCCATCACAGTTACGTCATGATATAGCCTTCAGTAGTCCAGTTAACGAGAACAGCCTCTCTCGGGACGAAAGTTGTATACGATTTCGTTTTTTGGTGTATTACTTAATAACTGATGTCAAGTTCTTCTTTTATCCTACTGTAAATACTACTATATAAATACATATTTTTTTTTTCCTTTTAACACAAAATTATTCTACCCGCAGAAATAGTAGTTATAAGACCATAGAAATGAGTTAGCGCTCGAATACTTCCGAAACCTATGCCACCACATTTTAACATATACGCATTAAGCGACCGATGTCTGCAGCCATATTATAAACATACGCAATGCACAATGATTCTTATATATACACTACATTACTTGGCGAGTTCGTCACGTCGCGTTCGTCGTGTATTACGGTAGAACAAACGCAGCAATAGTAATTGTACAATACGAAAAGTAGTAAATGAAAGTTTACAAAGGTAAATATCATAGTAAAGTATTCATCTAGATGTAAATTAGTTAAAAATATGATAATAAGTAAATAATCTATTCACCGATGAAATTTTATGCCTTTGTTAGTTGAATAACACCGCCTTGATGAGTTTTTACTACTGATTATGCTGCAGTTCACCATTGTGATAACATAAATACACGTACGACGTTCGCCGCGCAATTAAATCACAAAATGGTTAATGATGTTCGTCAACACATTATAGCGGCAACAAGGTCATGGGTCTATGCGTTATTGTCATTTTTGTCAAAAAAAAGATTATTGAAAATTATCAGTGATACCCATAGAGGAAACACATTTAGGTACTGCTTAATAAATAAATGTTATAACAATATATTCTTATGTTAAACTTACTATTTTCAACCGAATTTGATCGAATCTATTTAGCTTGTCTTTATATCAAGTACAATTTTAAAAGCGACAATATTTCCCGGTTTAACGGTGCGAGTAAAATTTTATTACATGTTGTTTTTTTGACACAAATATATCTTTAGTTTTCTAATATTCAAAAAATATAAATAATTTCAGCTTACTGGGTAAAGGTTATACCACTTTAATTCATATTCCACATCCGGCTGTTTTTCCGACACGTAATTATCGCACAAATTGGCGTTTTTGAAAATACATTGCACACATTTTGTATCGTATTCTATGGTACCTTTAATTATTTGGCTACTGTCATTTTAAAAAAACTGTATATTACTCACTGGCATGAAATTATTATTTCAAAATTATACAGGTAAGTACCAACTTTCTGATTTTAAATCTGGTAATAAACGCAAGCACACAACAATTTCTTACCATGCTGAGGTAATTACGAAATGGGTAATGACCCGAAATGGTAAATTATCCAAGAATAATATACTTTGCTCACGTAATTGCTATTTTGACCATTTCTTGTATTTTTCTGGAGCTAAAAGGGCGTTAACACAGACTATCAATCACGGTTATTACGTTTTGAGATCTTATTTAGTATACGTCATTGGCGAGCTTAGATTTTAGGAAAACATTTTAAACTTAAAACTTTTACTAGTCTGTGGGAATTTAGCCACGAATTTTCAAAATTGTAAGAGACCTGGATGTAGGCATATTCCGCGACTTCAAGATACCATAACTTGACTCTCCTTATCGGGTCAAAAATAATAATTAATTTTTGAAGCCACGTGGTAAAACCGTGCTGCAGCAACATTATGGTTGTGGCACGTATAGGTTGACTTGACCGGGAAAGAGCCACGCTTTCATGGAATACTAGTGTAAAATGAAAGCTTAGTAGGGAAAATATACAATAGGGAAGGTCTACATGGTCTTTCACATCTGGGATCCGCGTATGCGAAGTAACCAGTTGTGACAGACGATATGCCAAAGCAAAGTCATAAACAGATCTACCCGCGTGATCGGTTAAACGAGAACCAAGCCATTCAGCGTGGCGGGCGTTAAAATCACCAAGTATCACGATCTCTGCGGATGGGATCTGTTGTAGCACGGAGTCTGTAGTCATTTGGACGTGGTCAATGAGTCGGTCTGTTTCGGCATTACCGCTTTTGGAACTATAGAGGCAACCGTAGACGTGGGGATGGTCGTCGCTGTCTACGCGCAACCATAAGATGGACAGATCCGTATCATCAAGGCTGCCGAGGCGTCGAAAACTAAGTGTTCTAATTTGTACCTCGGGTAGGAAAGATACGAAGTATCAGCTGGAGAGGACACCTGTGTCATTAAGGTTTAAATGAAGTCCCCTGATGTTGCAGAAATTTACGGATAAAGTTAATGTGGTGCCTTTGACTTATTGCTCCGTTCACCTCGAGCAGAATTACGCCCCCCCCCCCTGAATACGAGCCTGATTTATTAAAAAGTGTTATCTCAGAGATAATCATATATATATATAATTTAAAACAAAACTGTCATAGGTACAAAAGTATGATCACTTTTCAATAAGACATGTTATGAAATCAAAATAACCAATGTAAAATAATAAGGATATTAACACAAGTAGCACTTACTTTCTATTAATAGCGTTCCGTCTCTACAATGAACAAAATGTTAACAAAAAATGGTAAAAGATAAATTCATCATCATCACCATTACAGTCCTTCACAAGTCCACTGCTGAACATAGGCCTCCACTAAGGTATGCAACAAAGCACGGTCCTGAGCCACCTGCAT
>DWHP01001412.1:0-16180 GCA_018247895.1 Parnassius honrathi
GGTTTTTTTTGCGAACCAGTGGTAATTGAAAAAAGTGACTTTCAATAAGAATTGTTATAATCTACATTGAATAAAAAAGTTTTTGTTTCTGTTTCTGTTTCATAGTCCACCTGATGGAAAACTTATGCTGTGGCACATAGACATCTATATCTATCCCAAATTAGGAATCAAAATGCTTTGTCTCATCCCTGAGGACTAGGATCAAATGTCTCGTCTCCAGTAAAAAGGGTTACCGGTTCACTACACTCGTCATACGAAGCGCATCAGTATTCATCTGTTATTTTACGCTGGTATTCCGTGAGACCGTTTTACCCCGGTCGAGCCGACACATTTGTGCTTCAACCATAATTTAGCTGCAGCATGGCTCTACCACGTATAACGTATTTTTAATCCCGGTCATATTAAAGTTGCCACTAGGTGGTAGGTATTCTGACTAGAAGTTTTTCCCCGGAAATTTTAAACCATTGTCATTTAAACAAATTGATATTTTAATCTACAATAATGTTGATGCCATTTCTGAATATTGTGTATCAATTGGCTGGTACTTCATTGCTGGTAGTTTGATAGGTCGTATGATATCTAATTTATTTATTTGCTTTTTAGTGTGTGTGTTATATGAGATACTGTTAAATACTATGTATTACATACTAAGGCATTAATCGAGACATGCAAATTTGTTTATCCTTGGAAATTTTAGTTTTACATAACTTAACATATCAAAATCAATCATTGTCAAATCATTAAATCAGCAACAACAAACAATCAATCAAATTATATAAAGATGTCAAAGGTGTAATTAAAAAAAGGAAAATTAAATTATTATTATATACATGTCAGTTAATAACGAAAATGTCAATTATGAGCTATAGTCCTGTTACGAGCTTAGGTTTGGTGACAATAAAAACTGCCGATTGAATTACCAAAATTGACACTTTAATTACTGAACACCAATTAACAATTAATTCACACTAATAATTATTCACACTTAACATTTTAGTTCACTTTATTTCACTTCGAAGTTTCGCGTGTATCGCCAAAGTCAATACTGCCCCGATCGCGACTCTCAGGGGCTTTAAATAGTCCTTTTCCGCCGAAACATCCAGAATGTTCCAGCTAATACCGGTCCCGACCGACTAAGTGCAGAAAGTTTTCTAGAAAGGTTAATTCTTCCATTCGTTACTAGTTGCCGCTGATGGACCTTTTCTAGAAATATTTTGACACTCCCATTTCTGATACATGATTCTAGATGGCGCTAGTGCCATTAACTGTGGCGCGTAACAGTCCTATAAACGTTTTCATCAGTTATTAAAAACTAATTTACTGAGTAAAATGTACTTTGAAGAAGCCACTATAATATAGTATAATTATTATACATAGCGTAAAATAGCAGCTTAATTTTGCTGCCTTTCGTATGGCCAGTGTAGAGAACCGGAGAGGGATACCAACATTCCATTTTGATTGAGGATTGATGTAGACGTCTATGGGCCACAACATTCACTTACTATCAGTTAGACTGCGCTCGTTTGTCACCCTTATTCTATATTTTAAAAAAACTTGTAATGGGCGGTAATAATGATGATGAATGGTGACTACAGTAGAAGAGGCTGATGCTATTATTTACAATAAATAAATTCTTGGTTTCAGGAATGGGGTCAACGTTGAAGGCGCAACCCACAAGCAAGTGGTGGACCTGATCAAGTCCGGTGGTGACTGCCTCACTCTAACGGTCATTTCAGTTACACAGAAGGTAAGCTACATTCTACTTGAACAATATTGCTTAATATTGTGTGATGATATTATGATGTGGCAAGTGATGATGCAAAAACTTCTTCATTGATTTAATATTTTTCTATATTTTCTGTCTTTCTTTTCTCTTCTGTTTAAGGCAGTGAGCTTACAAGAAAATTTAAGCTCTAAACCGAATGTCGGTTATAATTATCAGTTCAAACGGAGACTTCTCTCGACTGACTTATCACTTATCTAGTGCACGAGTGTATGCGCAAACAAACACAGGTGCGCTCTCAATTACCTCATTCTCATAGTCCGATGAGACGGTAATCCGACGACCGGAGAGAAATCAGGCGCAGGACCAACGGCTTAACTTGCTTTCCGAGGACCGGGGTGAAATATCGCCAGTTTCCTGACTCCAGGCTGCTTCTGAGAATTTCTTGTCCGAAAAACCCAATAACTGACTTTCGGACGATCTTCTCGAGATTCGAACATTGGACGCCGTGGAGGTGTTTTTAAAAAAAAAACTATTACCAGAAATCCCGGAAGTTCTTTTGGTTTATTTTCCCAATATTAAAACGATACAATAATGTACAAAAGCCACGAACGGCGTGAGCGATACGCATTTAATATGGATTAGAGTTGCACTGCCTCGACTGCCTCAAACACTACGCTTTTACACTAAATAAAATAATCGTGTCAGCGCTTTTAAGTAACTAGGGTTGGACATAACAGACCACTGTTCCAACGAGACATTCGAGCTCACAATATACGCGTTAGAAATTTTCATATTTCTATAATCGTAATGTTTAAGTGTTAGCTATCAGTTCATCCGATGGTAAGTTGGTTACTGTAGTCCATGGATACCTGGAAGTAATTTTAAACAGACAAGGCCTTAGGTGCTGTCATCCTTGACTACTTCCTACCAATTTACAGCCCACCTTGGGATAAAGATGGACACCTGCAAGCCTGCAACCGTTACCGTTAATCTATATACATATAAAAATAATAATATAAATACTACTGAACATTTGCCTTCCCGTAGATAATAACCTCATATACATATGTATTTATGGATATTGGCTTGGCACCCGCAGTTTTTATATAATTTTGAGTTGTTATCAGAAACATGATGCTGCCCATCCTCTGTTAAAGTTTCACTCTGTCGTCTTTCACAACACCCACGAGTCGATATAGGGTAGTAGTGGTATTCATACACCGCCACTACACGGTTGTTTTATGTAGGGAATCCTGAAAGACCTTGTAGTATCAGATAAATGGTTGTAACCATTACCATATTGCATTTATATGCCCTGTCACCGCTCTGAGTGTTACGATACTATCGTCTAATGTGCGAGACTTCTGGCTCTGCTCCTGATTATGGCAAATCGTCCAGGAAAGGCCAATACCCAGTAGATAGGATGGCTTTTTGGGCTGATAAAGACGGCAAAGAAGTAATTATATGTAAATCTATTTTATTGCAACCGAAATAAGTCCACTGCTGAACATAGGCCTCCCATAGAGTGCCTCGTGGGAGGAATTTTGTCGTAGTTGCCACGCTTAAGAGGCGGATGACTATCGCCCATCTCCTGCGTCAGTTTCTCTGTATCGTCTCTTACCACACCCTTAAGGGACGATATCGGGTAATAAGTATTCTTAATTCTTATACTGCCACTACTAGGTTAATATGATGTTGTTTTATGTCATTAAAAATATTAAAAGGGTCCCATGTCAAAGCTGCGTATTATGATTTTTCTATATATAGAAACACTCTCTTTCTGCCCTTATCATCCCTAGTTGGTTGGAGTCGGCATAGCATCATTTTTTCACTCACTTCTTTCTTACGCATATTATTCCTAATGCAGTCTATCGTGTTTTCTTAGGCCTACCTATACTCTTATATCAATCTACTTTCATAGCCAAAATTCTCCTAGTTACATGGTTTAATTCCCTTCGCATAAGTCCCATACCATGCTAGCCTACCACATGTCAACTTTTTCGTGACTGGGGCACTTAACTTTTTATAGTTTGAAAGTTACCCTGTCCACACTACTAGACTACAGTACACAGGAATACTGTAGGTCGATAATATAGGGAATTAGGGGAATTGAGGTTGACTCACGCGTATGCAATGAGTCAACAGTACACTCGTGGCACGCATAAGTCACTTGGTGTATTTTATCAATACAGTTAAATTTTATAATTATAGTTAAAGCATTCACAATTCACAAAACAGATCTTTATAAACATATTCTATTAAAGATTACAACACAAAATGTCTTATGTATCATTGCCAGTTGATGGACCTATTGCAAAACCCCACCCACGCCAGGCTTAAGCGACTTTTTTGTTATTCAAAGACACAAATAATTTTGGATCTTTGACAACACTTTTTTGTGCAATGCAAAGAAGCGGAATTCAAATTGAGTAGTAGCATTGTTACTGATAAATAAATTATTTGCTGAAAACATCACGATGGTTCATCGCCATTTAATCTAGCCTGGCCTAGCTCAATACTTAGTTCATTTTATAATAAACTTTAGTATACAATATTATCAATATATATAATACACTTAGGTAGTTTAGGTCTAGTTATTTTTATAAAAGAACGGATGAAAAACGAACACACAGTTCGTTTATTGACAAGTGGTTGCTGATTGCTGTGACCCCTAGGCACTTCTATAACCAATTAAGAAATAATGGTTCTTCCGACGCAGATTTTGTGACTCCCTGACCATATTGAATTCTCATTTACAAATTTATAGCTTCTGCAAAATTAATATTGTTTCCATAACGGCTGCAGATCCCCACACTAATATACTGTAGGACATGCTACTGTGAAAGTAAGCAGAGTAGACTATTTTGTCTGTTGCTTCATCTTGATCAGAATGTTGCGGAACTGAATTTCGAGACGAGTTTACCAATATTTAAAGTTCTTACCCACCTGTTGAATACTGGAATCAAAAAGAATTACTAGAAATACGGTTGAACTTTCAAAATATAAATTAATATTTTGTAATGAATTATAGTAGCAGCATCCGCGACGACAGTGACAAGTAGTGTAAATTGTAAACATATTATTATTTCTGCGTTTAGACGCAAATTGTTTGCTGCAAATCTTTTGATAACAATATTCAGTATTTGGTTAGGCTGTTGTAGGTCAAAATCGTATTTTTAACATCAAATATAATAATGAAGTATCATAATTTACGTAAACTAAGAACAAAAAAGGACCAAGTATCGATCCCTGAGGGGATTTTTCACACATCCCGATGACTATTGTAGAATATTTAAAATAGAATTTAAATAAATATAAATCTATATAAGTACATTGTTTCGCTGCCTACATTAATAAACATCGTTAGCAAGAGACGCAGAGCCTTGGTTGTTTGCAATACGCGTTAGAGCTCACGGGCTCAAACGTGTAGTCTGTTCGCTTAGATACCATCGCTTTTGTGACGCGCCGCTTTGGCATGTGCCGCATCTTATCAAAGGCGCCGCCGCAACATCAAAGCTTGCCGCGTGCGGCGTACAACCGCCGGAAAATTTGGCACTTAAAAACAAAGCGCTGTAGTAAAAGTTTCTTTGCTACCTAACTTGTGTTTATTATTTGTATTCGTATTTTATTACAATAACCATAAGAATCAAATAGTTGTTCTCTTTATTCTTAGAATAAATAAAATATTATTTAACAAAAATAATAAAATAAACTTCCGGGTGTACCGACACTATCTTAGCGAACAGGCTATACTCTGTGTGCCATAAAAAGTTACTCTGTGCCTCCACGCACCCTGTACTGCTGCACAGATTACGTTTGCGTCGTCTGTTCCAGTAAGTTTTACACCTCCTAACTTCCGTTCCCAGGAGGCGGAACGTCTTGAGCCATGCGACGATTCTGCCCCCGTGGGTGTAATCGGGGGGGCGGCCAACTCTCGGGCGACGGTGTACCAGCGCTACGACTACTCGGACAAGCGCTCACTGCCCGTCTCCATACCGGACTACCGCGTGCTGGTGGAGCGCTCCACGGGCCGCTCGTACGTCGTGTTCAACGTGCACATGGCTGGGAGGCACCTCTGCAGCCGACGCTACAGGGAGTTCGCTGCACTGCATCAGCAATTGAGGAAGGAGTTCTTGGGTAAGATATTGATTTTTAAAAGAATATATTTATTATGATGAAACTATGCTTTAAAATTAATTTGGACCACCACTTTAGAGTTAGATAGGAAAACAATGAAATATTATATATGAATATAACTACCCACATGCACTAAAATTATAATTATTTTAAGCATTTTTGCTTTATCATCATGTAAGTAATAAATGTCTTAATAAGAAATAAAGTTCTTTAAATCAAAAGAAACACTTTAGAAATACGTGGTAGAGTCAAGCTGCAGCTATATAGTTGTAGCACGAATGGCTCAGCACAGCTCGATCGGGGAAGGACTCCGACCTCACAGAATAACAGCGTGAAATAGCTGCTTAATGCTGTATTTCGTATGGTGAGTGTAGAGAACGGGATACCATTTTTACTGGAAACGAGGCATTCCATCTTAGTCCATGGAGATGACAACGCATCTGCATTTTTATTCTTAATCGGAGATAGATGGACGTCAATGGGCCACAGCTTTCACCTACCATGAGGTGGGCTGTGTACTCGTTGGCAATTTTATCCTATAAAAACACTAAAGAGGATCTATCTCCCTATTTCGTTCCATGGGTGTCGTACGAGACGACAATGGCGATATGCTTGAAAATATTCTTCATTTCTTCAATAGGTGGAAGACGTAAAGAAGAGGGTAATTACCCAGACTAGCGGCGAGAAGCAGCACCAAAGGGTCAGACTTCTGGTACTGGCATATAAAGACACATCCTACTTACAATGGGAGAGGCCTATGTCAACCTGTGGACTTTTAAAGGCTGATAAATAAGAAGAGTTTTCGGGTCGCTTACATTTACTTTAAGTATACTAGTGATCCGTCCCGAATTCACACGGGTATTTTCTGAATCTCGATAACAGCGCCGCCTACTGGGTCCAATTGTGAACCTAAACCACTCAGGGACGCACTAAAACACCCAAAAAATCTCATCAAGATTAGTCTAGCCGTTTCGGAGGAGAGTTCAGTAACAAAAATAGGTACAGAAGAATTAAATCTAAAACACGAAATTAAAATATTGGCAGTTATATTTTTTGTAAAAATCAAACCATTCAAAATTGGACTTTGTTGTACAAACATGTTCCAACCTACTATAACTGGCCAAAATAATGATTCAGAGGCTCTTTTTGAATTTATTTTAGGTACAAATAAATGGACTTCTAAAAATAATAAGTGATCTCAAAAATCTACGTTCTATTTTCTTTAAAATGATACACATGATAATTTTGCAATAATCGACCAAATTTGCAGAAAGGGTTCAGAATAAGTAATATAGGCAAATGGTGAAGAAAAATTAAGTATAAAAAAATCTCAAACATTCTGTCCTTTTTATCTTTTGCATTCAAAATGCGTGGTAATGCATTATTTTAACTGATTTTACTGCGCACGCACACATTCGTAAGGATCTATCGGTAGGCAAAAACGTTGTTGTCCATAAATTACATACAATTTGGGATAATTTCAAATAAAAGTAGAAAAGAAAATTAGCTTTATTATTATACTCGTATTTTTAAAAACTGCAATAACGTTACGTCATTATTAATATATTTGAACTTAACTTAAAATTTGGCTACTCTTTATGTAACTTTGGTTGAAACTTTTCTGCAATACAGTTCTGTTTTTTAATTAATAAACAATATTCTTTATATCTTACACTTGAATCATTTCTAATTTATTTCAGGCTTTAACTTTCCCAAGCTGCCCGGCAAGTGGCCGTTCACATTGAGCGAGCAACAGCTGGACGCGAGAAGACGCGGTTTAGAGCAGTACTTAGAAAAGGCAAGTAATCTTTACTCAAACATCAACGTTTTTATATTCATACTGTACTTTCTTATATGTGTCCTACATAGATACCGAGTGTTGAGCTTACTTTTTAGGCTAGGATTTACTACGTTAAAAGGCTGTTAGCGTGTCCTTATCAGCTGTCAAGCACGAAGTATGCGTTTGAAATTTTAAATGTTTTACTTATACTGGCCCAATTGTTTTAAACTTTTTATTTCCTACACCTATTGCTTTCAAAATCGGTATCTTATGGTTTGTATAGTCTCAGATCACGTATCTGTTGTTAAAATTTAATTTAACATTGGCAAGTTGTTTAGATTATAGTTTGCTAATAAATATATATATGTACATATTCTCCAAAAACATTATCCTTTGTCTACGGCAGTTTGTTAAAAAGGGGTTAGTTTAGCTATTGCTCTAGCTATATATTTACCACGTGCTCGGCGGTGAAGGAAAACATCGTGAGGAAACCTGCATGTCTTAGAAATAAGAAAAATATATTTGGGACAGCGCGGCGGACACTTCTTTGTCCTCAAAGCGTCTGAGAAAAGAGAGGAGGCCTGTGCACAGTTGTGGGATGGGCTGTTGTTTTAAAGTACCTATACATTAATTGTTAGCAGCCAATCGTAAAGCGGGCCTCCAAAGGGTCGTCGCTACTATTGATGTTCAGGGTTTGCCGAAGGGGATCCGGTTTTCATTGTTTACTGCTCTATCGATGGGCATTGTTGATAGATCATAGTGGACATGGTAGTGCAGTGCGTGTGTGGAGCCTGGTGAAAGATGTGGTGTGTACAGGTGTGCGCGGTGCGCGTGATCGCGGAGAGCGAGGCGGTGCAGGAGTTTCTGACGGAGGCGGAGGGAGCGGGGGGTGGGGAGGGCGCGGGCGCTGTGGAGCTCAAGGTGCTAGCGCCCGACGGCAGCGTGGCGGCGCTGCTCGTGCCGCGCCACGCGCACGCCGACCTCGTGTACCGCGCGCTCTGCGACAAGCTGCCGCTCGCGCACGACCTCCGCCCCTACTTCTACCTGTTCGAGATCGTCGAGTACAACTTCGGTCAGTCGCTTCGACATTCCTTTTTCCTTACTTTAAAAATATTACAAAAAAATTAACCTCCCCCACTTGAATTTTCTCCTGTACTAATAACAATATCTCCTTATCTACACAGAACATGATTATAGCGCATAGTACCCAAATGCATGATAAAGCACATTTCCACTCTCTGTAATTTTGGAAAGTGTCAAAGAAAAAGAGAGGTGTGTAACTCTTCTTATGACTTTAATTGGACTACTTACTTTATACTACACTTAACATACGCACATACACACACAAACACATATATATTGGATGAGTTTTTTAACCGTCTGGGAAAAAATAGAGTGTTGTGGGTGAACGGAATAGAAGCCTGTGGTAATGATATTTTACATTTTTTTAAATTCATTAACATATGAAATTGGTCTATCAATAAATACTACTAATTTGAATTAAACTTTCCATACTAAAAAGATAAAAACAATTTGAATATATTTATTTAGTTCATAGCTAAATATATCTGTGCTATTGCAATCATCGTCAGGTGGACTCAATTTATACAAATTTCTCTAAGGCATTTGATAAGGTCAATCACGAGTTGCTGTGTGCAAAATAAGAAGCTTATGGCATTTATGGCAATTTACTTCGTTGGGTAAAATAATACATATCCAGGAGGAACCAGATTGTTGCGGTCAAAGGTTATAACTCTACTCCAGCAACGGTCACGTCTGGTGTTCCCCAAGGATCCCATTTAGGGCCGTTGTTCTTCATTATTGTTATAAATGATTTGGTTGACATAATTCAGTCAATGTTTACTTTATGCCGATGATATTATTTGAATTGCATTACAAAAAGATATAGATGCAGTTCACGACTGGTGTTCTATTAATCTTATGTCCTTAAATATCAGTAAGTGCTTAGTTATCACCTTCACTACTAAACACACTTACCTGCATTTTAAATACAATATCAGTAGTCAGCCTCTGACGCGCAAGGAGATTGTTAAGGATTTGGGCGTATATTTCGATTCAAAATTTTCGTTTTGTCCACATTATGAGTTTATAACGCAAAAAGTTTCAGAACCTTAGAAATACGTGTAACGCAAAATTTCTACAAACCTCTCGCATCATTTCGATTATTTTATAATTTTCTTCGTTCTGTACTGGAGTATGCTTCCACTGTATGGTCACCCTTTTATAAGGTACATTCTGACAGTATCGAGATGGTGCAGAGTTGTTTCATTCGTAGTGTTTGCGGTAGATATGGTCGCTTGCGTCGTCTATCATCATACGACTCTCGACCAAAAGTTTTGTAATGTCCAACGATTATCTTTGAGGAGACAATTTGCAGACCAAGTTTTTTTTGCACAAGATTGTGCATTCTCGTATAGAGTGCCCAGAGTTACTAAGGCTAATTAACTTCAGTTCCGGTATACGACAACGTGTTCAAAGTATTTTCAGGTTAGACGTACACAAGAATAACACTTCCTTTTTCAACTCTGTTGTCAAAATGTGCCGTGATTACGACGAGATTAAGCGTAATAACGTACATCTAGGTACATTCGATAGTAGCCTGGTAAAAGAAATTTACGTGTATCTCTTAATATTTAATGTGTTTGTTATCTGTTTTATTTTCGCTAAGACTAGGATTCTACTGCAGTTATATTATGCTGTGTACACTTTTTTGGATTGTAGTTTAGATCAACACCAATATACTTTTAATTTTAGACCTTTATATAACTACTGTCTGTTTGTGTACCTTATTCTCTAAAATAAAATAAAAATAAAATAAGTCGCTCATTTAATCTTTCATAGGTGAAACTTAGAATCTTGAAACTTTCAAGATTCTAAGCTTTTGTTAAAACATTTAGTGTCGTCTGCGTATAACAAGACTCCGGCATGTTCCAAACATAAATAAAAATGACAAATAGCAAAGGTCAATTAACAAAGAGCCTTGAGTCACACCAGGAGAGATTGACATCTAAGCGGACGTTTTTTTTTTTACGTAAATCCCTAATTTTAAACGCCTGGGATCTTTTACTAAAATGTACAACGAAAACCACCTGTATAGATTATCTTGTATATCAACTTTATAAAGCTTCTCGAGGGGCTACAGGTGGTCTACACTATCAAAAGCTTTACTGAAATCTGTAAGTAAAGTATCAAGTTGTGCTACTGAGTCCATTGTTAGGAGGTACAGTCATTAAAATCTTTTGGATACAGCCTACATTTGTCTTGAAAATTAATTTTGGTCCGGATTAAAAAAGGACTGTATTGCTGCATATACGATAAACAATTCTTTCAAATATTGTAGCTGTGTAGATTTAAAGTATTAAGTGAAATATATCAATGTTTTTAGTGTTCCAATTAAAATAAAATGAAATAACTTGTCCATTACAGAACGCAAACTGCAACCGAACGAGTGCCCGCACGCATTGTACGTGCAGAACTACTCGACGGCGTCAGCCAGCTGCCTGTGCGTGCGCAAGTGGCTGTTTTCACCGACGCGTGATGCCGCGCTCGCACGCTCGCATCCAGCCGCCGCAGCCTTCCTCTTCTGGCAGGTAGCGCTCTCTCACTCGCATATCGGCCAGCTGCCTGTGCGTGCGCAAGTGGCTGTTCTCACCGACGCGTGACGCTGCGTTCGAACGCTCGCATCCAGCCGCCGCAGCCTTCCTCTTATGGCAGGTAGCGCTCTCTCGCTCGCACGTCAGCCAGCTGCCTGTGCGTGCGCAAGTGGCTGTTCTCACCGACGCGTGGCGCCGCGCTCGCACGCTCGAATCCAGCCGCCGCAGCCTTCCTCTTCAGGCAGGTAGCGCTCTCTCGCTCGCACGTCAGCCAGCTGCCTGTGTGTGCGCAAGTGGCTGTTTTCACCGACGCGTGACGCTGCGCTCGCACGCTCGCTCCCCACCGCCGCAGCCTTTCTCTTTTGGCAGGTAGCGAGCGCTTTCTCGCTCGCACGTCAGCCAGCTGCCTGTACATGCGCAAGTGGGTGTTAATTTTAATCCGTATATGCGTGATTGACGTACATTCAAACGACTTTTACATGTTAATATTAGTGCAAATTTACATACGCTTATGACTGTAGTCGTTCGTTTTTTACAGTTTATTTGATCGTTCGTTCCAGGCAGTTGAAGACGTGAACCGGGGTGTGTGTAATGCGGGCAACCGTCTTTACCAGCTGAAAGCGCTGCAAGACGTGCGGCGAGCGGAGGACTACCTCGCTCTCGCCCGCACTCTCCCCGGCTACGGCGACATCGTCTTCCCTCCCGCTCGCACCGACTGTCGCTCTACCCCAGCACTTGTTGTCGCTGTTGGTGTGTATACAATTTTGTTTTAAGGCTGTTTTTAATTTAAATGCGAACATTGTTTTATTGCACGAATTGATTACGAATATAATTTTACAAAATTACGTCTGTCGGCATATTCAATCTCCATATGCCCAAATATTCAATTTTCAGATGTTGTTTAGGTTCGTGCAGTCCTATTACATTAAGGACAGATTTACACTTAGACAAGTACAGTAGGAAGTTTAGTTATAGAATGGTTGACAGTAAACGTTTAAGTGGGCATTAGTGTTCAAATGTCTTCGTGGAGAGTTCAGTTAAAAAAAGTACAATTTTATATTTTGATGGCCGAACGCGAACATATTGCGTCCTGTAAGCTAACGCACTGAATTAAACTCGCTCGTACACGAGCGACGAGTTTAGTTGCCCGTGGCGGGACACACGCATGAGGGCAACACTGAGAATTTGACTCGCCGAAAAATAGACCGGCCGGCTAACCCGTTCAACTTAATTGTTAATTTGCTACTTAACTCAGTGATTGCAGTTCAAACGATATTTTCCATTTATATCGTCAGAATCGCATGTCAACTCGCTACTGTACTTGTCGAAGTGTAAATCGGTCTTAGTCAAAGTGCTGTGACATCACGGGGCTTAACGACATCTTAAAATTGAGTATTGTTATTGTCACTTAAAATTGAGTAGTGTATTGGTAGTGCATATTTGGCGAATAGAGATTTCTATTTTCTTATGGGCGACAAGTCATCTCTAGCCTTCCTAATTTGCAATTGAGTGCAGGTACCCTTGGGCTACAGTAATCACCGACCGTCAGTTGGACTATTAGGCTCATATTTGACTGTGCCTGGTTTCAATCATTCACTGTGATGTTGATGCGGGACTCTAAGCTTGTTGTGTTTACTGTTAACTGTTAAACTAACAACACGCGTGCTTTATTTTATGCGCCACTCATACTTTAGGTAGTATCATCTTAAACTATTTTAAAACTACATTAAAACTAATTTAAATATAAAGAAGCTGTACGAATGACAAATTGTGGTCCGTACATAAAGAAGAATTAAGTTCTCTACCAAAAAAACTTCCATTTTCGGTATTTTGACTGAACGGGTACCAGGTTCAATCATGTGGATTGAAAGGAAATTATGCGGTGTGTGCAGGTTGGAGCGGGCTAAAACTGAGCGCGTGGAGCGAGAACGAGGAGCGAGAGGGGCGCGAGGCGCTGGAGGTGGCGTGGTGCGATGTGCGCGAGTGGCGCGCCGACGACGAGGCGGCCGCTGCGCGCCTGCTGTACCGCCGCCCCGATCGCCCCGACCGCCCCGCCACGCTCGTGCTCTACACGCCATACGTGAGTCCCTGCCTCCTAGTACCTATGCTGCTCTGGTAGTAACATTACTGGGACATACCCGTTGCTTTCGTACGATATACGCCATACATAAATTTTCTACCTTCCACACCACCTCGTATTTCTACTGCCCTGTTAACCAGTAACACTGCTGGAACCGACCAGCTGCACTCGTACTATACACGCCATACATAAGTCTCCATCTCCTGGTACTTTTGTTGCCCTGCTAGTAACATTGCTGGAACTGACTCACCGCGATCGCACTATACACGCCATACGTAAGTCTTTACCTCCTGGTAGTGCTTCTGACGCCCTGCTAGTAAGACTGCTAGAACATACCCGCTGCGCTCGTACTTACTATACACGCCATACGTGACTCTATACCTCCCGGAACTTCTGCTGCCCTGGTAGTAAGTAACACTGCTCGGATCAACGTGGCGCTCGCAATCTGAACGCGTGTGTACATCTTTACCTCCTGATAGTTCTGCACAGTGTGTTATTTCGCCTTAGTTGCGGACATGCTCGTTTTATGTGTTTTTTGGAAAGCTAATAATCAAACAAAAACTCTTTAAAACTCTCCGACACTAAATACTATAGTAAAAGAGAGAAAAATCCTTAATAACCATAGAAACACAATATCTCGTTTTTGGGTTCGATTTTTTTACACTAAATGTTTTATGATGCTGTAGGAATTCACTGTAGGAACAATTTTTTTCTTGAAAATTAAAAACCTTGCTCACACAGGCGAGGATATTTTTTTTCTATGATTTTCTAATTATTTTTTCTGGCGATTCTCTTCACGGTCGCGTTTTTTTAATGCCTAAATGTTGATTACTATAATAACTATCGCCACAACAAAAAACAGATGCATCAAACCCAGGATTTTGGAAATATGAAATGTGGAATTTGTGGGTTAGGGTTTTCAATCAAGCCTGTGTGCACCATACAATACTTACTTTATACAAACATTACCGATTGTGATTCTTTATTTATGACTCAAGTATTAGGCAATCGCTGGTTTAAATTGTGACATACATTGTAAAAATGTTTATAAGGAAAAATAGTGCAGAAAGTTCAAGTCAAAATCAAAAGAATATTTACTGTGGAATTCGATCACTGCTTTTGTTTATAATCAAATCTATTTTTGATGAAAGATACTATGTGGGACTGGGAAGGGGTCCGGCCTCGTTAGGCAAATGCTAAAACCCAATTCCTATACATAATATCTTGAGAAGCGGGAGTGAGGTGTCATGGAGCCGTCAAAGACCCATGGTACTGTTTTGCTGGACAGTGTGTGGCAAGGATTACCGACGACATAAGCCTGAATACGTATCCGAATACCCTTACGAACTGGAGATTTATAATGTTTTGGTTGAAAAGGCCCGACAATATGAGTCAAAGACCGGGTGACCTTGAAATCAACAAACGGACAATGATTATTTTAAATGCATTGTATCCGACAGGTATTCCTAACAATCTTGATGTACAAAATAAAAGCCTCAAAGATAATAGTTCCAAGTTTATTGGTAAGTGCGAATAACTTTATAATGACAGCAAAAAAAAATTAAATGCTTTAGTAAAAATAATGAGAAATGGCTTGCTACAATTTTTGATGTACCAATACCAAACAAAATAGAAAAAAGTCCTATACAAGTAAATAAAAAAATTGATAGTTTCCCTTCTCATTACCTTTTAAGACCTCAAGAACCAGAATGTTCAAGTATGGGTTCTGTAAGCGATATGCTGCTGACAGAACCGATAACTGAAACTTCATTTGAAGCCTCATCAACCTCAAACATATTTAGTAACCGCCAAGAGGAATCAATACCCGGAACATTTAATGACACTCCATCTGTTTCGAATGAAATGAGCTCCCGTCAATTGCGTCATATTCGAAAGAGTTTCAAAGAGTCGCTTCAAGATCAACCGCAGTCAAAAATAATTAAGATGATGTCAGAAATAGTAACCGACGAAATAGGCGGGGAAAAGCTTAACAAACGCTCCACTCAAGGAGAGTTCGTAATCAATGAGTGTCTGAAAAGTCCAACTAGACGTAAAAAAATTGCAACATCCATTAAAACGAAAGCCGAACCCAAACCCTTGATGAAGCCCTTTCTTTCGTAATTGATAGAAAACTAACCGTGGAAGTCTACACTATCATACAGAAAGATTTGAAAGACAGAGGCTTCTTAGCTTATACTCCGTATTATAAATTAAAAGTACCGTAGAGGAGGGGTTATTTGAGAACTTTGAGTTAATTCGGACCAGAAATAAATATTTTACCAAATGGATTATATTTTTCAAACTTTTTATAGTGGAAAATTGAACCTTATACCTGGACACACCATATCCCTAAGCTCAGAAGATCTATACATGTATTGTCGACGATAAGTACCTTACGCTGGCTCGGGAGATGAATGCATGTATGGTTCAAGCGGTTTCGAGTTACTACCTTACAAAAAAAGGTTAGACATTACAAACAATAACAAAAATATAATGAAATGTATAATACAGACATAGACAAAGACATACTCTTTAATTTGGTACCATAATCTGTCAATGTCAAGTAAAAAATAAACAAAAATTCATTCAGAAGTAACGGCTTTTTACACCAGTAGTGCGCGAACTAGTGCTTAGTCGTTTCTCCGTTTTTCTGTATGTTTTTGAAATAAAAAGGTAAGTTTTACACTTTGGTGTATTACTTGTAATATAACAAACACGTAGATATATAATTCGTGGCATAAAAAGTGAAAAGTAAGCGCAAAAAATACTTCGAAATCGAGAAGTTCCGCTTTAGCGGTTGGGTCAAAAATGTGTTATTTTTCCCATTCTCGTTTACTTTTTGT
>DWHP01001413.1:0-16180 GCA_018247895.1 Parnassius honrathi
TTTTCGACTTACTGAGGATTTCGACTTAACGAGGTTCGAGTTACAGAGATTCCACCGTATAATGCTGAACTGCAGCAAATAAAAAATAAGTAGTAAAAACTCATCAAGGATGTGTAATTCAAATAATAAAGGCATAAACTTTCATAGGTAAGTTGATTATTTACTAATTATCATTGTTTTAACTAATTTACATCTTGATGAATACTTTACTATGATATTTACCTTTGTAAACTTTCGTTTATTACTTTTTGCATTGCAAGTAACATTGCTGCTTTTGTTCTACCGTAATACGCAACGCAAGCGACGTTGATAAACTCGCCAGCAATGTAATGTGAAACATTAGATATCATTGGCATTGCGTATGTTTATATGTAATACGGCTGTAGGTGGCGACATCGGTTTTGGAAGTAATCGAGCGCTAATTCATTTCTATTTCCTTATTATTACTATTTCTGTGGCTAAATCGGTTAACTAACATAAAGTCTGTTTGATAACTAATACCTGGTTTAAAATTTTGAAAATTAAACAAATTGAAAACCCGTACATCATTTCGCCAATATTTTATTGAATTGTACTATAGTCATTTTCTCTTGTTAAGTATGCTGTTAGGTCTTTCTCGGAATGTAATTGAGAAGAGAGAGCTAGACAACATATCTGTATCGTATCTAAAAAGAGGCAGGTGATAACTTACATAGTACATATATGGATAAATATACGAACAAGTTGCTGCCGACTATCTGTGAGATGTGTACATAAGAAGCTGTTAATGTAACTTTCTAAAGTTATTAATTTGATAGATGACGTTATTTAATTTCAAGTGACCCATACTGGCATAGGAATTTGATAAATGCCAGTTATTTCTTTCATTATAATCGATAGAAAAAAAAAACGCTTCAAACACAGAACTTCCTGTTTTAAAGTCGGCAAAAATAAACAAATAAATAACATTATTAACATAGTAGGCTGTTAGTTTGACCATTATTGATAATTTAAATGAATAATTACAAACTATCTCCCTGTAAAACTAAGCGCGCGCTGTAAATTTCACAGTTCGCAAAAAAAATTTCGAAGACATGTGAAGTTCGCCAACACGCATTGGGGCAGCGCGGCAGACATTTTCTTGCCCTAAATCTCTCTCAGAAATGAGAGAGGGCATGTGCCCAGCTATGGGACGTATATATGCTTTAAGTTTAACTTTATTCTCCCAACGTTATCCAATTACCTTTCCTTTTTCAGGAGCTCATAGACGACTATGTTGGCTTGATAGCATAGTGGCTAAGGGTTCGGATGCGGCGCTGCGGGCCGTGATTTCAATTCCCGCATGGAAAAATTATTTGTACGGTACAGAAAAAAATATTTGGTCGTTATTGTAGTTTATAAAAAATGTATCAATCTGTGATTAGAAGCTGACATCGTCATGTGCCTTCAAATTAGCGTCCGATGTCTTTGACTGCAGGGACATCTCTCTACATAACTAGATTAGTGGAGCGCGGCCTTCATGGTCCATGGGTATCACATGTATCTTCGATTAAGAATCAAAATATAGATATGGTAAAGATGAAGGTGGGATCCCTTGTTACCAGTAAAAAGGGTCTCCGGTTACAGTCACCATACGAAACTGCTAATAGCATTAAGTTACTATCTTATGCTGGTATTTTGTGAGAGCGTGATCCTTCCCCGGTCGAGCCGGCCCATTTGTGCTGTAACCGTACTGTACTGCAGCGTGACTCTACCGCGTTAAAAAGTTTGTGTATATATTTCTTCATTGTGATATTAAGAAAATTACTCAGAACTGACCCTCATATTGGACACTTGTTTGATAGAAACTTACTAACTACATGGAGTGTTGTGGTATTGAATAAAGGATGGTTTACATCTCAGCCTTATAAAATTGCCGCTGTGGAGACCGCAAGTGGTCTATTATTACCTTCACAGTTCCACCTGTAAAGCTCAGGCAGGACAGTGAAATTTCCTATTTATGCGAAATGGCTTAAGATATTGAAACATTATTTAGTTATAAAAGTAGTAATAATCAAATTGAAGTATATTATTTCTTTGAATACGGAAACCCGCTTTACAACGCCGGTGTTAAATTTTAAGTAAGCCACAAAATAAACAAGTTTCTCTATTTGCAACAAACAAAACTACACACAACTACACGACGTGACTAACTGTACCTTGAGCGACGTCTTCAATGGTTGTTGGTGAAAACGATCGATAGTTATAGATTTGCCTAAACAACTTGTGGATTGAAGATATCTTAAAGATAGATAGTTTATTCGTAAATCTTGTTACTGTAACATTTTAAATACCTACCTAATATTAAACTACACAGAAAATATACACATATGATAAGAATATTTATTACCATGTCGTCCCGTTAATGTCGTAAGAGACGGCGGAGGGAAACTGAAACAGGAGATGGGCCGTAGCATCTTCCTGATAAAAACTGAAAGTTATGGAAAACTGCGGTTGCCAACCCGCTTGCCAAGTGAGCCTATGTCCAGCAGTGGACTTTGTAGGCTGTAACGGTAATATGAAAGTATCACAGACATTGTGATTAAGTGTCCCACTTAATATCGAGCAAGGGTCTCGGACGGAGAAGTGTTGAAGATACAACATATTACCGAGCTAACCATACTTTTATGTAATAAATTTATAATAAATCCCGTAAATAACAATCATCAATATCATTATATTGCATCACAATTTTACATCCGATCAAAGGCCTCCCATAATTTGCCAACACGACAATTGGTGGGAGTCCGATATACATATACACATGAGGGTCACAGGCTCAAGAGCAAAGAGCAAAGTAATTGTTAAAAAAAAACTTCAAACGTTTTATTCAAAAGTATTGTTTCAATTTTTTGTAAAATATCAGTGCCATAGGCTTACTCCGTTCACATGTATTTTTTCCAGACGCTAAAACAGGTCATCCCAGTATATAAATCATGGTTCTTAGTCATTTACATTCGACGATTTTCTGTATGTTTCATCAGGACGATATTTTATCTAGTGAGTTCGATCAACAGCGCCACCCTGTGCGAAGCTATCACTCTCCTTGAGTAGGTACCTTTCTTTCTTGATGGTTGACATTTTCTACTCAACTTACATATGTTTAGTTGGCTTATGATAGTTACTCTTGCTCTGCTGCGGATATCCGTTATCGGTATCGGTCCGTTATTGGAATGCGGTTTAGGGTTCTGTTGTAACCTTCAGAAGTGGTATTATAGACGTAGGTCTATAGCCAATTGGAACAGATAATGTATACGAATCTTCAAACTAAAACTAGATGGTCATTTTCTGGCCTAATGGGCGTATCCTTCAAAAAACATATTCACTTTTAACGTCTTGGTCGTACGTCTTTCAAAGGTATAACTGTTTATAATATGAAACATTTTCAAATATGGGATAATTTTTCATAATTTTAATTATAACTTGATGAAAAGAAAAAGTCATCATAACTCACCTGGCATTGAATTCATTTGGAAGATATAGTTAATATATAAAATGTTTACAATTTCACCATTTAACTGGCCCCTTTTTAATGGTGCTTCAACAGTTGAATGGCCTGAAGCTTGTGTGCCAACTTCTAGGCCGTCGTTTTCAGAATTCTAATTTCAGCTCTTCTGTGTAAAAAGAGGACAGTTAAAGATTTTTTGTGTAATAATACTTTATATTAGGTTGATTTTGTCAAACAGTTTACATTAAACTTATAATTTGAAATAATCGTAAACATGCTTTGAATGTTTGCTATTTACACAACGCGTATAAATTATAATCAGTCAACTCACTACACATACACATTTTTGTTTCTGTTCGGCTTTCGCTGAACACAATGAACGAACTCCAACGTGTCCGCAACGTCCGCAGTGGAAAGTGTTTGCCTACTGCTTACATTAGTATTCGTCGCCGTGACATCGGCGAAAGTTATTTTTTCGTTTGACAAATTTGTGTCAGCGAGCTCCTTGGTCAATGTTGGCACAGCTCGGCTATTTTCAAAAAAATCTTATACACGGACATGTCCGACACACACGTAATTTTTACCGTAATTCTAGTATAAATATTTGAAATACTGTAGACTGTAGGTATGTTGGTACAGAATGGTACAGTACCTCTGTAGTGACATTACGTCCCAATATTTTTGTCATGCGGAACTCGTAATAACCAAAGACATGAACATGTGAAAAAATGTTTGAAGTCGTTGTTTTTTAAAATACATTTAAAAACTTAACTTCAAACATTAAAATAAAATAAAATATTAGGCACATTTAACAATCCTACAACACATTAAAAATATGTAGATACATTAAGAATATATTCAATGGCTAAAGGCTTGAAATTCATTCAGGTAAAAAAATCTCATAAAAATGAATCGAAAAATAAGTGAGTTATAACCCTTGAGTATTTAACCAACTACTCAATGGTTATAACTTATAATTATAACACACATTTTTAAATACATTTTATTAATTTCAAAAAGGGAATGTACATTTTATTAATTTCAAAAAGTGAATATTTCTACTGTTTTTTAATGTTTTATAAGACACAATGTTACTCGTTGATTTTTATTAACTAATAGAGTATAACCGCTATTAGCGGTACCATATAAATTTGATTCAAATATCTTTTTTAATGCTTGTAATATCTGCTGTATTATTATAAAACTAATCACTCGCGACCTTAAAAACCATCTTGCAATAACATTAAGCAATAGAAAAGATTATAAACCGCTAAGCGGTTGGTGTGGGATGAAATCATTATTTTTATGTTCAGTGTAGGCTGATTTAAGATGTATCTTGAAAACAAGGACGATCATTAAGATAGGTCGTAGATTAGAAAGAATGTTATTGGATTATGACGATTATTGCAATCGATTTAAAAACATTTGTACGTAGTTGTTTAACAGAGTACATTTACGCTTAAAATATAGTTATATGTTATTTATCCTTTAGAGTGAATTTCTAACATGAACGTGAACATTGTAGCATGCTGTAGTGAGTGTGTCTAACTACATCTCTGTATTTTCCTTCCCTGTGAATTAAAAAAATTACATCCACCAGATACATTTTATTTTGGGTAAGGTGACAAACGAGCACACAGTTAACCTGATGGTAAGTGGTTGCTGTGGCCCATAGACATCTACATCTATCCTTGATTACGAATCGAAATGCAGATGCGTTGTCACCCGTGAAGACTAAGATGGAAGGCCTCGTTTCCTGTAAAAAGGGTCTCCGGTTCTCTACACTTACCATACGAAACACAGCAGCATTAAGCTACTATTTTACGGTGGTATACTGTGAATACGTGGTCCTTCCCCGGTCGAGCCGACCTATTCGTAGTACAACTATACAATTAATATAGCTGCAGCATGGTTCTACCACGTATTAAAACTTACATGAAATGGTCTTCTACCCTCATCAACGTAGGTAACGTTGACCAACTAGAATAGCGTAAACATTAAAGTATAATATACGTAGTACGTATTAGTTCAGTGACTGTAAAGAAAATTTGTAATAATAAAGTCTGCTTCTTTAAAGTATTACTATACTTTACTTATATTTACTTATATACGTCCCACTGCTGGGGCATAGGCCTCCTCTCATATCTAAGGGGTGTTAGGGCAAGGAAAAGTCCGATGTACTGCCCCAATGCGTGTTGGCGACGTCGAATGTTTTCACATGTCTTCGAAATATTTTTTTTCTTATTTGTCAGACGTGCAGGTTTCCTCACGAGGTTGTCCTTCACCGCCGAGCATGTGATAAATTGGCACTTAAAATTACGTATAACCCCTGAGCTAGAGAGAAGTTAAAATCTTGTTCTTTATCAGCCATTAAAAGTTCACTACTGAACATGGGCCACTCTTGGCACACCTTACAAACCAAACATATCGCACATGTGTTGCTGCACGCTGTCACCGATCCAAGTAATTTATGTCTGCCGTAAACGGCATCCATCTGCCAAAAACCATCTTAGATATATTTTTCCCATAATTTAACCTCTTACGTCACCCAAGGGACGCAATACGGTTGTGGATTCTCTTACGTCATCATCACACGACGAACTAATTATTATTAAGAAAGCACACAATATTATGGTGAAAGGGAAATCGCTTAAAATTGCAATTAACATTTTTATTGTGATATTTATGGCTAGCGCTATTCACTGAGCTACCCCGGCTCCGTATGCTTGGCAGTGAAGGAAAACCGAGAGGAAACCCTCCGCGTCTGAGGAAAAAATATTCCGAGGATACGTGAAGTTCGCCAACATGAACCGCAGCGGAACTAATTGCTCCATTACCTTCCCAGCAACGACGGGCAAGCCTGCGCCCGGCAGCCGGCAGTTGTTGTGTAAGTAAACTGTAACTTTTCTACCTCGTCCATGATATTCCATTACTACTAATATTACTAAGAGGGCCCGAATAATCATTACGTAAATTTAAATGTTTGATTGTGCGTTGTTGTTTTTTAATGTACATTATCATATAATAGTGTAAAATTACGCTACAATGCATTGTTTTTCGTTCATTGGTCATCAAAGGGTTCAACGATCCTTCAATGACTTGCTTAAATATGGCCATTCAATTCACTGCGCCCGCATCCCGGGCGTGTCCTTTAATTACGGAAGGGATATTAAACGGTATTGTTGGGATGGATATTAGAAAGCCAGTAATTGATACTTCAACGGCACTCTGCTTCATGACTAGTTTAATTTACTTTAGGCAACAACGAGCCAACATTTACTAACTTTGAGTGAACACTTAGGAATTATGCTTAAATCTATCTATACATATAATACAAATATAAATTGCAAGTTGTGTCCGTACAACGTATATTTTTTGACAAAACTGACTTGTTTTGAATTACGCAAGCAACCAAGTTCTTCTTCAGCTCTTCGCGCTATTGACACTAGTTAAAAACATTTAAAAATGGGTTCCACTAACTGTGTTTTTTGTACCGGCTTTCTAATACGAATATGGTAAATACTAATCTACAAAAAGCTTACGCTTGAATATATGTAAATAAAACTAAACGTATAAATTGTGTAAAGGTATAAGTTGTGTAAACGTACGTACTAATGCGAGTAGTACTTATATTGCATCTTTCATGGTTCACGCTCCGCTAACGAACCTCCTGTTCTTCATAAGCCACACACTCCTCATTTTAATTTAAGCTTTATTGCCTTTTAAAAGAGTTCTATATGGGATGAAAATATTTGCTATGTGCTCAGGATCGAGGTGAACAACTAGATTATAAAGAAGAACGTCCTTCAACGTGTTTTACGGGGGACATGCTGGCTGAATTTCATTTCAGTCCTCATCTCGCTTTACAGTGCGGTCATGTAATTTTGACTTAAACTTCATTATAACTGTCTTCTAACTTGTTCAAATTTAAACTCATAACTTCGGACTTCAGTTTCCTCTTTCTGATTGTATAATACGGTATGTACAATTAATTATTATACTCAAAGTATTTTTGTTTTAGGTATACTTTTAAAGTATTTAGGTAATTGTAAAAGTGTTTAAATAATGTAGTTAAACGGTTAAAAGATAAATGAAGAATTTCTATTAAAAACATTTACTAGTTGACATTACGTAAATGTATAACAGTTCTAAAACGAACGCCTCGTAAAATATAAAGGGAAAGTTAGTTGTGATACCTGTACTATTATATATTCTGTGGTTACGATAAAGCTTTATTTAACAAGAGCTAGTTTTTAATTGATTATGCATGCAAATTTCACTGGTACTTACGTAACTATATATATATGATGAAATGCAATCAATTAAATAACGGAAACAGAACTAATCTCCAGTCATCTATCAACGTTTCTGTACGCATTTATTCTTAATAATCTGTATAGTCATTAGATTAAAAAAGCTATTATTATGTATGAGATTTTAAAACGAGTTTGAAGGAAAACCTAGTTTAGTCTCTACACGGTTAAATTATAAATTTTATATTTTTAAAACTTTGTCAACAGTATAAAACAGCATTAGCAATTATTTGCGATATTATATCTTATAGATATGATATCACAAAGAGTATAAAAATATCGAAAAAAAGAATGTTATATGGTTTTGGCGCAAAGAGATAAAGTGATACATTGTATAATATTTAGAAGACATCGTCGAAGTCGTATCGAAAAATTTTGGATCAGAATATCATACTTGTGAAAATATGACCTGTATTTTGATCCCGATGTCGTCCTCAATGGAATCATTAATTGTAACTTAAATCGCTGACATTTTTCCTTATTGGGTGCCAATTTATTTAAATATCTGCTAGAATATATAAAAGTCTGCCCAATGTATTAGTATGTTCATTTTAAAATACCATGTGGTCTGTTTGTATCACAGAAATCTAAATAGTTATTATTTAGATTTCTGTGGTTTGTATGATGCTACAGACATTTTTATGAGTTTACTTCACGTGGGATATACATTTAGATCATCTTATCATGGTATGGATCATCAAAAGGTTTGTAATAATCTAAAAAAAGTTGAACTAAACTAATAAGACTGCAAAAATTGTATTGCGTTGAAGTGCTTGCACTTGACGAAATTTTCATTTTTTAAGCGTTAACTCGTGCTCAGTCGTATTATTGAATTTTATTGCAAGTTACTTTACTAATAGGAACACCATCTATTGATTTGTAGTGCACACTTCCATATCTTACGATTTTATTTTTACGAATTATTATTCGCATTTATTATTTAATATAACGAACACGGGCGTTCGCTGGTTAGCTCAATGTAAATGCGAAAAACCTTTTTTTTATTCTAAGCCAGCGCTTAGCTACAATCCCACCTCATGGTAAGTGATGATGTACTCTAAGATGGTGAAACGCACTTACTTAACAAAAGTCTATTCACTCTTGCTTTGAAGACACCAACATTGTAATTGGATGGAAAGACAGATGTTGGCAACTTATTCCCACTTCTTTGCTGTAGGCAATACGAAACCTAACCATTTTATTGTATTTTTTGTAGCAAGATGGTAAATTATGTACCTACTATCTGAGTGATGAAAATACTCGTAAATGCACAATAGCGTGATTATAATATATTTGTTTAAATTTGCACGTACTTTTTGCGGTACTAATCGAACATTACTTTGGTAGGATTTTGACTGTTAAATTTGTGTTTGACAACTAGGTTTTTATTGCCTAGAAGTGGGGTAGAATGGGCAAGATGATTAAAGCCGTATATATGTCATCCGTATATATAATAACCGTATATAGATTATAACCTATTTAACCAACGTATCTAAAAAAATCATTTTTTTGGATACGTTGGTTTTTCTTTTGATTTTCACGCCGAGCTAATCTCGGTCTGCCAGATTTCTTTAAATAATGAAGATCATCACGATTTGCATTTACTGTTGTCAATGGTAGTGTATATTATATATACATTACACTATCACTGACTGTTGTTATATTCCAGTGATGTCATAAGCGGTGACCATGACAAAATCGAGAATGGACAGTATTTTGTTCAAATTCGTCATAACACCAATAAAGTCTTCATTCATCCAATAACTATTTATATAAACCTTCACTGAACTGATGAAGGAGCCATTTGTGTAGCAGTATACTACAATCTGTGTCTGTGTCATGTATAAACTGTTATGTACAAGATATATATAGTAATTAACAAAATACACGCTTTGCAAAAGTTGGCAATAAATCGAGGTGCTACAAATATGTATATGGTGTTACCGCGGCAGAATCGTGACGAATTACTGAAAATTGAAATCGTAACCGAATTGTGCAACACTTTCGATATCCGTATTTTACCTTCCTGTAATCAAAAATTCTACACCTCAAAATACTTTCATTTATAGAATGATATGAAAATTTGCACGCGAACCGAGTACGATATTAGTAATTTGTTTATAGTGTTACCATATGCAATATGGTATAAAACATGGGAAAAGGCAGTCACCCAAATTGGAACCATTTCGTGAGTTAATTAAAATTGAAATTTGTTGTTTTTATAATATTTCAGTGAGTGTTTATTTACATTACTTGTATTTATTAACTAACTTTACGATAATGTTTTTAAATATTTTAATTTAATTAAAATTAAACATATTTGACCGAGTTTTCCTTACATATCGTAACTATACTATCATATCGTAGGAATATTGTTGCTTCTTAAAATTATTGTTTTACTATGGTATTATTTAAATTATTGTTAACTGTTAAATATCCTAATACTTATATGGAACGCAGGATTTATTTTATCTTTTATGTTATTCCATAGCGCGAAGTTCATGAATAGGAAACCAGTGGTAACTGTTTGTGGACACTTCATGATGTAATTGAAAAAAATTGTATAAGATCGGGTGTATCAATAGGAACGGATGTCTGTTTTGTAAGAATCTAATCACTTGGAGAACCAACCCCAACACGTCAGCACTGCTTCATGTAACGCCATACCGCACACGGCTTACTGCTGTTAAAAAGTATGTTATCTTCGCTATTTGTCAACAAACCAATTATTATTTCCGCGATTAGGCCAGTTTCCTACGAGGAAAAAAAATGTTCTCTTGAAGCCGTATAGAATGGCTTCGTAGATTTTACAGAGTCCAGAACCCCAAACTTCTTATTGCAAAAGCATAAATGATCATCCCTCTAGTTGGCATAAATATAAAGTTAGTGAGTAAATTCTTCTATTACTTAGATAATATAATTATTTTTAGAAAAAAAGGTTGTTTGACATTTTCAATGTAATGGGCACTTGTCGAGAATCCCCAGAAATCGGGTGCAGCTCATCAGATCCCGGTCAATTTGTTCCACATCCGATAACCTCACTATGGCTTTAAAAATATGTAATATTTCCGCTTTCACCTCAGAAATAGCGATTTAAAGTTTATCAGTACATTTTGGCAATGTTCACGGGAACAACAAAGAAACAATATTAAAACAGATGTTGCTTTTTTGTTCTTAGTATGCTGTAATATATCAATTATCAAGTATATGTAGGCTATAATCAAGAATGCAAAATTCCGAGAAGGCGAGAACGCATGGGCGTTCTGATCTCGAGATTAAACAGCCTGAGATAGACTGGCTGATTAAAAATTGCATTTAGATCTAGATAAATGTAGTAGATTTTTAAAATAATCATTATCTTCTTTCCTCGTTAGATTTTTTTCTATTAATCCATACAACATAACTTATCTAATAATTCTTTTAGGTTTTCTTTAGACGGACAAGGTAGCCAAAAATACCCCTTTGAGATTTCAAATAAAAATATTTTTTGTAAGTTTTTCACTGCCTTAATTATATTGCTTCTATCATTTTGTTACTAATCATTTGTATCATGACTTTGTAAATTATGTGTTTGCTTTATCTTCACTGTCCATTACAAGTGCGGCCACTCACAGAGAGTGACCGCAATTGAATACTCTCTGTAAATTGGATTATGGGGGCAAAATTCAAAATTGTGTCACCAAATATAACAAACAAAATGTAAAGCCATCACTTTCGCTTAAAACTTGCATCTAAAGATAAATATTTATTTACTTGTGACTTACAATAACTATGCATCCTTTTTCTTAGTGATTGGATGGTGAATCTACTGAACAGAATTATACATTCTAGTAGAAAGTCTCACTGAGCGATATATTGCCGACAAAACGCCGGGCACAGGGGCTGCCGATGTGTCACTTGGTGAGGCTTCTTTCGCAAACCCTACGTGCAGCACATAAATGACAAAAATAACATAAGGCTCAAGGCTATGATGGATCTCGTGGACGATTTCCATTATAACTAGTTTCCATTGAATTTTTTGTTGTGTAATTGAAATCTACATCTGCACGTGATTAATTATAGTGCAGTATATGTGGATACTTTTTTTTCATGTACCTGTTTGAGATCGGTGAAAGAATTGGATGCAGTGTTCGTGACGCGCAGTTACTTGCAAATCGTTCTTCTGCACGTAACACACTATGGACGATTAATAATAATGATTGTTAATGTTGCATTGTGGAAAGTTACGTAAGTAATGGAATTCATTATATATTATACGTTAATGTGGGCTTGTCATTGCTATTTTAGTAAGAACTCTCTCGTTATGCGTGGCATCAGTCCAAGATTAAGAATTGTTTACAATATTATAATAATTTATTACTGAGTACTTGTCACACTTTGAGTAGTAGAAACTTCTTTGGAATGTTTACTCCGCTGTATTCTTTTTCGACATAAGTTGCATAATTTACTTTTTAAACATTGCCGCAATTGCTTACGATGATCTCAAAAGCCCTTTTAAAAAGTATTTATTTTCGTCAGACATTTCTTTTAAAGGCCCTAGATTGGCTCATAGAACCACAAAACCGTTCAACATTTTGAGAAAAAAAAGGCCAAACAAACAATCTGCATTAATCAAAACATCGACATTTATAACCAATGTTATTTACAAGGATTACTTATCATCAATGAAATATTACTAATGCAAAAAGAAAACATGGCTCTGCGGTGCAGTGGGTAAACGTTTATTTACGGGCCCCTTTAGTCGTGGGTCCGATCCCCCGCACAATACAATTACGACCTACATGGTATTATTTTTTGTCTTTTTATTTTTCCAATATTGCAACTAATGCGACTAGAAATTAATCCAGAGAGCTAGAAGCAACTTCTAGCATATCTTGATAACTTGTCAATCGGTTCAATTAATCGATACAAGAATGCAACCAATGCAACCGTGCGTTTCGCTCCGCCTCGCTTCACTCTCGTCACACAGTTTATGCACTAAAAAAATTCTTTTATAATACTTGTACTTAGGTTACTCATTGTTAATTCAATATACTGATCTTTCAAATTGAGTACTGGGCTGGGTACTGGGTACTGGGTACTGGTACTGGTCACTGATTTGCTATACAGTGTGTATTCCAGTCACATCTACTAACGACGCCGTTGCCGGTATCGTAGGCGCCACATCCCAGATAAAGCGCCTGTTGATAGCTTCCTCTACCGCTTTATTGATATATCTCATGCCATCAGCCTTCTCATCATTATTGAAAAGCGTATACTTATATTGAGTCGATTATAGTTGTAAATTGCGTGTTCAGAATTAAATGAGCTCCAAAATTAACGTACAATAACTCAATTTTTTAGGGTTTTTAGTATATCAATGTGCTCCAACGATGCCTATCGTTTTTGTAATTAAAAATATATTGTGTTGGTCTCTTTAATATAATATATTAAGGATACCTACCTTGTTTGATTTTTGAACCTACCTTGTTTGATGTTTGAACCAAACCGATTGTACATATCGTGATATATACAATCGGTTCGGTTCGTGCCGATTCTGCGAAAACAATGTTCATAGCCTATACCTACACAATGTACCTGCTAATGGAATACCATAAATTCAATTATCCTATTATTCGCTAGTCGCCGATTTAATATTGCTTCTTACTTTTATTTGTCTTTAATTTGAAATGTTACCGTCATTCGATTGTTGAAAACAACTTCACCATAATTTAGTTAAACTTGTTAATCACAGTACGTAGTACGAGTACTACGATTTATTCTGTGATCACGACCTAAAACGAAGTAACGAAAGATAATACATATAACGGTTTTTTAAAGTGATTTTACGAGCGTTCTTAGCGTGATTCAAGAAAATGATCTGTCCAGCCGTTTGAAGATCATCAGCTCTTTTTTGTATAAGTTTTTGTTAGTTTTTAATTTGTTATTGGAATATTAATTGTAATGATAATTATTTTTATCAATTTAAAAATTTAGTATTATAAAATAAATTAATAATTATCTATAGATGCAACTCGTTTCGCATAGAACGAGTTGGCATACGAATGCCCTTTATCGGATCATCCATATGGAACGCGTCTCGTCTACGGAATCCATTGTCCATGCGTCCATATTTATACAATCCAATCATCTACCACATCGAGAGATTTACCTCCATACCTTTTGTCTATAGATTAGTTTATCTAACACGAGTAATAAAATTATAAGCCAACTTTATCTTATTCACGCTTCAAATTGGTAAGGATACGAATCCTACTGGAAGTGGCTCTTGTTATAAACATAAATGTTTGGTATATTGGCGCTATCACTTGTGTAAACTCTTATTTGTTAAACGTCAGTTATTACGAAGAGAGTTACTATAAATTACGATGAAAATCGGAAACGAACTTAAGTGGAATTGTAGTCAAGCACAAGCGTATAAAAAGAGGAAATAAAATAAGTTAGGACAGTAAAAACAGAATAGTAGGATGCCTACCGCGCCGTGCGAGACTTAAATACCTACTGCTGTAGGGTTGTCTTGTCACTGTCTTTTTTTAACAGCTAACAAACATAATACATACGGATAATCTATGCATCATATTTGTTAATTATTTCTTTAGTTTCCTTTCAAAGAACCAGTGTTTGCCAAAAAATATTCCAGCTTCACATTGCAACAAATGCCAAATAATTAAAATACGAGTAAATTAACACTGAGCATATGGTGTCAGTTCAGATTTAATGTTTAAAGTTAATTAATTAGATCAGATGTGATATGATAATTAATGTACCTATGAGGTATGTATCTATGTAAAAATATAGTAATATACCTATTAACAGAAGTTAATTTACTTAAACGCATTATATTAATTTATTTTACAAAAAGAGAAAATAAAACGAAAAAAGATTGCTAGCAAAATTTTGTGAAAAGTTATCAAATCAAACAAAGGTAATGCGGAGCGCAGCGGTGGGCGTTCCCGACTTGGTCCGATCTTTCCGACTTAGCAAATGTCGTTGCTTGCGTGCTGTGGCTTGTGCGTAACGATTCCGTACTGTCACGTGCCAGGCATGCAAACATTAACGGCGTTCGGTACATCTCTTAGAATAGCCTACTCTTCTGTTTTTACTGTGGTTAGGATGAAGTGTAGACAACTAAACTTCAAAATCAATAATTTGTGTTTCTTTGTTCGATTAAGACTTAGACCCTGCGGTCTAATAGATTAGGTATTGTGACCATTATAAATCAAATATAATGAATAAAACTAAAAATGCATGCATACTATGACCACAGGTGTGACACAATCTCTACTCACAATACGTAAAGTAAAGTTAAAGCAAAGTTACAGCCTATATACGTCCCACTCCTGGGCACAGGCCTCCGGAGCAGAGGGTTCTAGGGCAAGGAATTGTCCGCCGCGCTGCCCCAATGCGTGTTGGCGAACTTCACATGTCTTCGAAATATTTTTTTTTATTTCTCTGACATGCAGTTTCCTCACGATGTTTTCCTTCACCGCCGAGCATATGGTAAATCAGTACTTAAAATTGCAATTAACAATTTCAAAAAGTTTTAAAGGGCGGGCTTAGTGCCATTTAGCAATATCTGCCAATCAATCCATGGCGTGCTGAGAAATTAGTGGCAGGTGACTTAAATAACTAAATATAATACATTTATATAGAATTGTAATCCATATATAACAATTATCGTTAATACATATATACATACGCACATACTATATATATAGTATGTCTAGATAAAGGTAGCAGTACTAAATTGACTTTGTAGCCTGAACAATACCTAAAGGAATTGCCGATGGTCAGTAAAATGGAGTGGAACTGAAATCTTCAGATCTTTTGAAGAGCGAAGTACCCTGTCGTGTCTGGAGGAGAGGCATCGAAAACCTTTGAGGTAGGAAGGGGAGGACAAATCATTTAAAATAGAGTAGAGGATAGACAGACATTAAAAGCGAATACGACATTGAGAGGTACGGTCACATTTTTGAAGGCCAAAAATAAACCTGATGCAGTTGTTAAAAGGGCATTCAGCTTATTGAGAAGGTTTGATTCAAGTCTGAATAACACATATTTGCGTAATAAAACATTATGTGTTGTACCTCT
This sequence comes from Parnassius honrathi, assembly GCA_018247895.1. Lineage (NCBI taxonomy): Eukaryota > Metazoa > Arthropoda > Insecta > Lepidoptera > Papilionidae > Parnassius > Parnassius honrathi. The sequence continues at coordinate 15,871 of DWHP01001413.1, forward strand.
GAAGTAGTGTTCTCCGCTCACTTGTAAGTTGACTGCTAGAGAATAATTTAAGGTGTTTCGTTCGCCTTTGTACATTTTTGTGCAGCGAAGTTTTAATAAATAAATAAATCCATTACAACATTATGTTTGTCAACGCACCGCTGAGTTTCGCTTACCAATGCATTACTATGAATGAAACGTAATATCGAAGACCTTGTCAACTCATGATTATAATTTCCTCGTAACCCGAGTCAAGGAGGCGACTGCAACTAGTTTTTCATTGGGGGCAGTAGTACCTACTGCGAATGCAGTAAATAATTTTGTTGTAATT
>DWHP01001414.1:0-16174 GCA_018247895.1 Parnassius honrathi
CCTCTCAGAAATGAGAGGAGGCCTGTGCCCAGCAGTGGGACGTATATAGGCTGTAACTTTACTTTACTTTACTTTTAATCATATCTGCAAATAAAGGCCTCAGCTAAATCTAAGGCAGTTACTTCGATGTTACAGACATACAACTTTCATTCATTTATTTGTTGTTTGTTGTTTAACGCCTTTTCGAAGTTAGGCTATTACGGTTTGGATTAGTAATACCGATAAGTGAAGGCATAGACCGTAAGACTTGAGGTGTTAGTTAGACGGCTTACTATTTGGTTGTTTTTTTCTTCAGAAGTAAGGTTAATAAGCACTTAATATCAGATGGACTTTGTGCTCGTTTATTACTCTCGTCCTATAAAAAGGGTACCTTAATAACTGAAAACTGTAATATTTTATTTTAATAACTTTTAATTTAAAAAAAATCATTTGGGGTAGGATTAGATAGATATTTATCCTTTCTCTTTTCGGACTAAATTCTATTATAACACGAAAGTTACAATTGAGATATCTCTATCGATAAAACTTAGATTTTACAGACCATGGATTCGTAAGCAAGTTTGGATGCTTTGTCGCCTCCAAGGACAAAAATATCTTAGTCCTATATTACGTAAAGTAAAAAGCACCAAGTTGTTGGAGCGACGACCTGGTAAGACATGGCTCAAGACCGTGGTTTGTGTCTTTCCTTGGAGAGGCCTATGCTCATCAAACTCTTTATGTTCAGTCGACTTGTAAAGGGCTGTAATTATAACGATAATCATCTCTTACCACCACTTCTCTAAATAATAACAGTTGTTAATTTGTGTATGTAACAAAGTTATTTTCTAATATTCAAATTTATCCAAATAAGGAAACCTAATAACAATATTTCATCACAAGTAGCGCACAATTAAAATTGATTATGAAATTAAAACCAGTGTTATCAGCCTTCAGCCGATCTTGAGGGGCGATCAATCTCCATAAAATAATTCGACTGTCGTACTTAATTTTACTTTAGACAGCCCAATTTATTTGATTAAGGACAGTAAATGGGATAGAATAGCAGATAATTGAATGTTATTTATAAATACTTATTAAAATCAATCAGTCATGTTCTTTATTGAATTCTTATATTTATGCGAACACTACACATTGATTAAAACTACTTTTACGGATTTTATCGCGTTTTATTTATTTTGCTTTCCAGCACCTATGGTCACGGGGGACCGAGGTGACCGACGTCCCACTGTGTATAGAAAAAAGACCCATACAAACCGATATTTAAGTGGTGAATCTCACCACCATCCTTTACAGTTAGCTACCGTGAGAAAATCTTTGTTACAGAGAGCACGAGGGATCTGTGACAGCAAACACCTGGCCGCCGAGCTTCAGCACGTCAAGCAAGTTCTGCATGACAACGAATTTCGGGTCGCGCGTCTACGTCACAGTGACCGAGTGAAGCCGGTCACAGTTGAGCGAGTGCCTGCTGTACTACCATAAGTCAGAGGTGTCACAGACAAGATTGGCTACATCCTGAAGCGAGCTTCCATTAGACCATACTACAAGACGCTGAAGAGGATTAATCAGTTCTTACAATCTGTCAGGTAACATATTCCTCTACAGGATGCAGGAGTGTACAAGCTTGATTGTGTATGCGGTCTCTCATACATAGGGCTAACAAAAACATCTATTAGAACACGCGTAAAAATACATATGGCTGATGATCAACGTTCCGGGAATGCTGTTTGTGAAAGTATCCCAGGCGGCCCCAACCACTGCATCATATTTGATAGAACACAAATACTCGCGAAAGAACATCGATTCCTAAGAAGGATGATCTGTGAGGCTATTGAAGTTTAAAAAAAACCATCCTAATTTCAACACAGAAGGAGGCTGGGTACTACACCTGTGTGTGTAATAAATAAAATTAAAACTAAATTTAAGCATAGCACTGCAAGACTTCAAGACGCAGTAAATTCATTTTGCATAGATCGGACCATAAATAATCATTAAAAAGCTAAAGGTACTCCGGGCTAACACTAACATCGAGATGTCAGTCACCTCAGTCCCCTGTGACCATGGGTGCTGGAAAGCACCCGAAACGTCGGGAATTAAAAATCATTTTAAAATGAAACGCGATAAAATCCTTAAAAGTAGTCTTAATCGATAGGAACAATTTTTGATCATACATTTGAAATGTGTATAGGAGGAGGATCTACTTTTGTATAGCTTCACGTGAAAAGCTCCTAAAATAATATTTATTAAGCAAGGTTTGCGAATAAAATCTTTTGAAAGTAACGAAAAAATAACGTACTGCAACATTATTCCCAAGCACACTGCGTGCAACCAAACATCCATTACGCGGCGATTGTCACTGCACTTGAAGCGAAGTTTTCGTTTGGAAAACTATAAAAGAATAATTTCTCCCTTTCCCTTCCACCATCGGACAAACGACTGACACAGTTTTGATCCCTTTGTTGTCAACATACAACAAACGGTATGACTTGCTTCATCGTTCATAATGTGTATAGAAATGGAGTAAAATAATTTTACAGCGTTTGTCTTTTCAACCGATCATAATATTGTTAAGCTAAGTCAGTGCGCCTAAGTAATTCTAGCCACGGTTTAGGATATTGAAAAAAAAACCTTGTCGAGTATTTTATAGCGTAATTACTAATTTTTATTCTCTTGATATTGGCAAGAAGTTGTGCATTGCAATTTGAAATAGGTTAGAGACTAAGCTACCAACTATTGGACTGAATACTGTTACGAGCTTGGGTTGACAATAAAAACTGCCAATCGAATTAACAAAATCGACAGTTTAGTAACACAGCACCAATTACAACTTAAAACACGGTATCAATAAAACACACTTGTACTACCGATCACTTTAAATCTAAGTTGTATCATTTCGACGTATTCGCTTGAATTGCTAATTCAGTACTGACTAGGGTCGCAGTCTTTACCGGTCTATATAGGGCCTCTTCTACTGAAACATCTAAATTGTTCCTATACATTACCCGTCCCGACTGACTAGGTGTAGAAATCTCCAGGAGTCCCTGGTCTCCATACTTCTTATTTTATTAGTTATTGTGGTGTACGCATTTATTACATTAAATACATCCATTCATTTACAGACTGTGAAATTCCTCCGATAAATATAAGTCTCCTCCATAGATTGCCTCATAAGTTGGAGTTTGCCATAATTGCTATGTCTGGTTGGCAACCGCAGTTTATTATAATATTGAAATAAAGCCGTTGTAAGTCCGAGAGAGTTAAAATACCATGCACACAGCGCACACGTTAGCCCTTTCGCTTAGGGTAAATGAAGAGTTTATTAAAATCGTTTACATACCTGTAATTTAGATAGGCGAAAGAGGCCATTCTGTATCTAGTACTCATGTTTGTTATGTACTCTGGATTTTTTTTAAATTATTAGGGTAACAGACAAGTACACAGTTCACCTGATGGCAAGTGGATGCTGTGCCCTATAGACATCTGCATCTATCTATGATTTAACATCAAAATACAGATGGGTTGATACCTTTAAGAAATAAGATGTAATACCTCACATGAAATACCTTCTAGTTAAAAGGGTCTCTAGTTCTCTACATCCATATAAGAAAGACGGCAATAAAAATCAGGTGTTTCACAATGGTATTCTGCGAGAGCGCAGTCTTTTCCCCATAGGGCCGACCCAATCGTGCTACAACCATAATATAGCTGCAATGTGACTCCGCTGCATGAAGGTATAAAATAACTCTAGAGACAGCATTTGTGTATAAGCTGTGCAGAGATAACGAGAGTACATTATCAAAATTGTATGTGCTCACTCACTCTGCCGTACGTTTTCTTTGGTCACTTACGTATCGAGAAATTATCACAGAAACTATGCTCTACGGAAATAAGTGTGACCAAATTCGTCTGATCTAGATTCAAGTTTATTAAGTTACAACGCGGTAACTCCTTTTATAGACGATTTCGTACCAAAGTAATCTGTTACATTGGGTCTACCATATGTATTTGTATATGTAAATCAAGGCTTCGTCTCCAAAGTGAAGATATTTTAAACAGCAATTTATTATTAATGTCTTATTTTGTATTTAAATCATTTTTCTTATTGTGTTTTATGTTTTATAACGTGAAGTCGTAAAAGAGAAATATTCGTTTTATTTAAATTATTTTAAGAGATTGTAAACACAGCTCTCTATATAAAAATCGAAACAAAATGTTTATTTCGCGAAATATCCAAAAAGTTTATTTATATCGATAAAAAAGTGCGATTTTATTGTGACAGTGCTATTCAAGCGTTTAGTGATAAAGGACCAGATAATTTTAAAAGAAATAGGTTACAACGTTACGTAAGTTTAAAACTTTATTATATCTTAATAAAAGTAAAATACTTTTATCACTTGGGCAATATCATATTACAAATATCTTATCATATTACAAACATACAAAGTGAGTAGTAAGGATATTTGATTTCATAAATCAAAACAAACGTTCGTTTAGATTCAAATGCACCTTGAACTTGGATACTTTAGAAGTTGTGTATCTTATTTAACGCACGATCTTAACACGGTTTCTGATATCGTCCACAAAATGACGATAAACTGTAAAAAATGCGGGAAAGAATTAACTAAAAAGGATTTTCTAATTTGTGTACTTTGTGAAAAGTATTATCATTTAGATTGCACTACTGTCTCGTATCAACGTTTTGTTTTAATGACGCATGGCAGAAAGAAAAATTATAAATGTCACGCGTGCCTTTCGCCTTTATGTAATAAACAAACATCCCCAAGATCCTCGACCATATCGCTAATGCATCAGGATTGTGTAACCCAACGTAATAAATGTAAATTTGACGTTCATACGGCTAACTCCTTTATAGAACTATCAGAGGAAGAAACAGAAGCTGATTACTCGTCTCTGACTTCAGCCCCAATTAATACCTTTAATAGAAGCTATACAGAAATAGTAAGAAATCCAAATTATAAAATTGAAGAATTAAAAGAGAAAACTCACAAATTAGAACAAAAATTGGAACTAGCAGAAAATGAAATTGAAAATTTGTTATCGGAAAATCAGATGCTAACTAAACGAATTTCCGAATATGAATTAAAAATTAGATAGTTAACTTATATTATATATAAATCCACGACGAAAAAAGTGCTAAAAATGGAAAAAGGTTTGACAAAAATGAAGTTTGATTTTTCTCATATTAATCGCCATAAAAGAGATTCAACTAAACATCAGAGACATTTATCTCAGAAACAAATAATATTAATCAAACAGAACAACAAATTGATAAAAACTCTAACTCTGACAGTATTCGCGAAACACCTATATATGGCAGTAATACACAAAAGCAAAATGAATATAGAATATAAAAAACAATTTTTAACGGTCGAAAATATTAAGAAATTTTTAGAAAGGTGATTAAATCACTAGGTTTTACGTGTTTATTACCATCTATGTCCTATTTTCCATTATTACCAATCATCAGTAAACATTCCAATTCTTTTATTCCGTTCGTTTATAAATGTGTAGTATATGTGTATATATATATATACAGATATCGACATCATCATCGTTGCTGTCCCTCACAAGTGCATTGTTGAACTTATGCCTTTATCGAAAAATAGCATCAAGCACGGTCCTCGGCCACCTGCATCCACCGACTTTCTGCATTCTCACCAGATCGTCACTCAATCAGTGTTAGGACGCCCTACACTTTGCTTACCAGTACCAGGCTGCCACTCGAAAACCTTTCGGATGTATATTTAGTTGATTAGTTTAATATTATTATTCAAATATATAATTTTGTTATCTTGTAATCTGTTTCTATTAAAGTTATTTGTAAACGTAAGCACTTTGCAACCTATATATTTTTGTGTTTGGACTGGTGGATTGAGAAAGAATCTCTTGTAACTTTAATTTCGTTATTATGTAACCGATTTTGTTCAAATAAAGCTTTGTAAAAATCCAGCATTTTTAAAGTAGCAATATTAAAAGCATCAACCGACTACATACCCAAAGAAAAAAAACAAAGCTGATGCCTTCGTCTTATTGCAGAGCCGTTTCCTTAATATCTAGCTTTAACTTCTATCTAACACTCATTTAATCTAACACTCGGGGGACCGTACAGCGACAGTGTACAATTAACAGCATAGTGTTGTTATGTTGTAGTTGGTGGTGGGTAATTTGTAACAAAAAATACACATAAAAAGGAATATTCTCTGTTACAGACCCTACACAAGTCGTACTAACAACGGTCCTGGATACTAGTTCAAGCTTTAAACATGTTTCCTTAAAATATACAGCGGGGCATAAACATTAATCCTTAAAATTACATTATTTTAACAATTTATTTTTATAAAAATCAAGTATAAACGAACAAATAGTCCACCTGATGCTAAGTGGTTACTGCAGTAAATGAACACCTGCCGACAATTTCCAAGTGTCGCTGATCCTTAACAACCACTACACAGAGCACAGCAGCACGAAGCCGCTATTTTGCGCTGTTATTCTGTGAGAAAGCGGTACTTTCCCGGTGAAGCCAAGCCTTTGATGCTAAAACCATAATAAAGTTGCAGCTTAGGTCTACTACGTATAAATAAACCTAAATGGACCTTTAGACAGAGATGAGACTCCACATAATATACTCATCCAAATTTTATATACCACCACATGAGAAGCATCAGCTTACAAATAAAAAAAATGTCATCACAATCGGTTTACGTGAAATAAGTTCTGAGTTAACTAACACACATAAAATATACAGTCGGATTGAGTACCTCTTTCTTTTTTTGAAATCGGTTAAAAACAACTAAAGCACCTTTTTGAATAATTTGGATTATAGTTACATAATTATATTATATAGTAAATGATACGACTAAAGGCCGGAATGTAGTAACATCTAGGTTACAAAAAAAGCTATCTTCAGACGGCTAGGACTAGATACAGCCGATTATGGTGGATTAAGATTAGGTTTATTCTATATATTCATGTCTTTCTGTCGTAAATCTCGCAACCAGAAGAACACGCTGAGGAAAAAATATCCTGTAAGACATACATACATTACATGTATTCATCTCAAACAAGAAGGTACGTCCAATAAACTAGAAACTAGATTGTCTGTGATATATATATTATACACCAACTATTTTCACTTTTGTTCCCGCGTTATTCATCAAAGAAAAATTTTCATAGAAACTTGTTTCATTGAATTTGTCTTTTATTATTACTTTCATTCGCAAATAATTGATAAATGCTGTCGCTTTACACGCCTGCTGGGAAAATTCGTAAGAATAGCCCATTTTCACAGGCGTTGCGCGAGTAAAAAACTCAATGTCAGTACTTCTTTCTTGGATTATTAACGTACTTGACCTTTTGTACCAAACACTTGGAAATTTATAAAGCTGTGTGCTGCATTTTTATAGAAGAGGGGGCAAACGAGCATACGGCTCACCTGATGGTAAGTGATTACCGCCGCCCATGAACACTGCATCACCAGGGGAATTGCAGATGCGTTGCCGGCATTTTGAAAAGGAGTAAGCTCTTTTCTTAAAGGTCCCTGAGTCTTATTGGTTCTTATTGGTGGTATTCGTTCCCACAAGGAAGTTGTGCGATAAAGAAAATTTCTTTTAAATCGCACGGTGGTGGACCACCAGTCATCCAGATGGTATGGATGGTATAGCAAGTTCAGTTCTATAAACCTTTCTATAACATTACAATCCTTGACATGAGTCCCTCTCATATTAGGGACATGACAGTCATAATCGTTGTGATATGTAAACATATATGTTTAAACAAACATTTACTATGTTTACGTTAAGGAGAACAAACCAGCACGCGGCTTACCTAATGGTAAGCGACTGCCGCCCACGAACAACTGCAACACCGGGAAAGCTGAATGTGCGGCAACGATCTTTAAAAAGGAGATCGCTCTTTACTTGAAGATCCTCCGGTCGTATCACTACGAAGATGTTGCTGAGGGTGTTCCATTCCACAAAGAAATCGTGCGAGGAAGAAAACTCCTGATAAATACATATATTTTTAAAGTTTTATCGTCTTGTTTTTGAAGTTGGCTTTTACTTTTCAATACTTATAAGTTTGATCTTACACCACTAATCTACACAATCACTGATATTCTCATATAATGTAATAATATATATGAATAGATAGAAACTAAGACAACGACGATTCATGATATAGTCGGAATTAATGGTAAGATTCGTCGTTTTTTTTTCAAAAATATTCATTGTGTGTAATCACTTTTTTAATAAAAATATATATTTGATATATTGTCATACAATTTCTATATAAAGGTTCGTTTTGAAAAGCCCTTAAAAATTTTTAATAGACTATAATATCTAAAACACAATTTGTGATAGGGCGGAAAATATGTTCATTTAAATAACTAAGTGTACTGTAAAAGAAGAATTGATTTGTATTTATCGGTTATAATTTAACAATTTGAAATACAGTTCAAGATTATATAACGTAAATTATATTTTATATTGACGTCCTACTGAGAAAGGCAACAAAGAAAAGCACTTTTAGTTAGTAGTTTATCAAAGAACCACGGAGCAGGATTTATTTGTGTGTAACTTATCTACATCATTATCATTATCATAATCATTATATTCTATCATTTCATCATAAGTCCACTATTAAACACAGGCCTCCACCCCAGCATGCTTTTCTATCAAGAAGTTTTCAGCAGCAGCCAGGAGTCTAAAGGTTGACGTATTTCACCCCGTGCCTTCGAAAACACGTATAGCCGTTCCTGCGCCTGAGCTCTCTTCGGTCGTGTCATATTACCGTCCCATCTGACTATGAGAGTATACTCGGGCACTGTAATCCTGTCCTTTTCGGCTGGACTGAGGAACGGCAACTGCGTTGAGACTGGCTACCGTGACCAAAGTGCGGTCCGCAGACCATTATACGAGATAGTTACACCACTATCTACCGAAAGGCATACGATTTATTTACAGTTATCCATACTCGCATTTTACGACACCCATAGGACGAACTGGTCGTTGGATTCCCTTATATCATCACAGCAAGGAAAATTGTAATATTTCAAATTATGTATCTAAAATATATGTATCTTTTGAATACTTAAAAAAACAGCCGGGATAAAGTGAGGCAAACCTTTTTATAGACTCTGGGTAACAAACCTGCACTCAGTCCACCTCATGAAAAGTGGATACTGTGGCCCATAAACATGACGTAGCATATGCGTTGCCACTCTGGAGGACTAAGATGGAATGCCTCGTATCCAGTAAAAAGGTTCTCCGGTCTTCTAAATTCATCATACGAAACACAACAGTATCGAGCTGTTATTTTACACTGGTGTTATGAGAGAGCGCGTCTCTTTGCCATATTACAACTATGATATAGTTGTAGCATGGCTCTACTACATTTAAACCATCTACAACTTATTTCTGTCAACTACTGATAGTGCTTTCACTGCTCTGTTCCGGTTTGAAGGGTGTAGAACATCAGTACAATTACAGGCTGTGAAACATTCCATCTTAGTTCTTAGAGGTTCGCATCTGTATCTTTCTCTCCTTGAAGTTGTTTTTAGGTGTCCATGGACTGCGGTAACCATATATATACCACAGACTGTAATTATCCCGGCTAACTACTACTAACCCCAACAGTACAGGTAGTGCTGTTTGGTGCCGGAAATAAGTAAGTATTATGTTTATGGAAGAGAAGATAAACTTGCGTACGGCTCACTAGATGGTAAGAGATCACCGTCGCCCATAAATATGCGCAACACTAGGTTAATCACTAGGGTTTTACCGGCCTCATAGAAAGGAGTGGACTCTTTTCTAGAAGTTCCCTAAGTCCTATCTGTCTGGCGTAACCTCCGTCGACAGTAAGTTCCTAAGTGTGGTGACTACTCTGACAACTCAAAGGCGGAAAAAGATAGGTTTCTTACATTTTCCTCGCAATGAATATTAGCGTATAGCAGTCTGCTGTATACCATAAGTATTGAGAGTAAAGAACCTATTAACTGGTGATGATGCATTCTTACTCTTTACAGCCATGTATCTACATACGATTATGTAGTAAGTGTACGTATGGGCTGTGTTACCCCTTCAGTCTCTAATCGGTCGAATTCGACCGCTGCGCTATTCCATCAAAATTCAAGCGGTCGAATTCGACCGCGCACACCTACAGCACTTTAAACCATTAATACTTATATTTAGAGACTACTTTTCTAGGAAAAAGTTTAGCAATATAGAATTAATATGAAATTGTCTATCCTATAGTGCAATAAAAATAGTAATGCTATGGATATTTATTTATAATCTACGGTCATTTCGTACGCCATTTTCGCGTGAATGTTATTGTGTTAATTTTTGGATTTTTCTAGTGTTTTACTAGTGTTTTAATATAGTGTTTTATTATAAAATTGTAGTAAAATTTTTGTGCTAATATAATTTATCTTCTTACGTAAATAATTTCAAGTAATGTATATTGAAATCACTGTGATTTTCACGCTGCCGACATTCGCTTGGTATGATTTGTTTTTGTTATCAAAATACAATAGTTATTTTGTAATGAACTATTTTATTGTTGTGATGCCGAACAAAAAGGAAAAGGGCCTTAAAATTATTAAATATAAATGAAAGTTACGTTACGTCGTAAATTTACGTCCCACAGCTAGGCACAGACCTCCTCACATTTCATAGAGAGTTTTGGGGCAAGAATATCTGCTGTTTTGTTTTCTGGACATCCTGGGTACAGCACCTTTTCAATTATATATCAATCATATTCATCTATCATCATTATCAATCAAATCAATTATATACATTGAACTACACCTTTTATGATAAAAACCTAATTGAGTGTTTTCATGTATGCATTTTTTAATATATTTTTCGAAAATTGCACTCTAAATAAATCAAATCTTTCGATTAAAGTAACAAAAGCAATAAACACCGAATAAATAAAGGGGCAATGCCTGCACAATGAAGGTTCGACTGTACAAAATGTGCTCTGAAATAAGTACGTAATTATTTCGTTGACACTTTTCGAACGCTTTTTACTCTCAGTCCCAGCTTAGTTGAAGCTCATTTCCATTCTTGTTGTCTGTCAACAGACATTAATTTCCTTAATAAATATTTATTTTATCAAGTTGAGGCTTAAGACATTTTGCACATTTTGTTAAAATGTAATGGGGAAAGAATTTAACTAACGAATACAACGATAGGGTTTAATAATTATATTTATTTGTTTATTACATAACCTGAAGTGACAATAGCTTGAAGAACCGACAGCCGATTGGGAAGAAAGGTGTCCATGTGGTATCCTCGTAGTGGTAACCGAATAGTGGAGAGGCATGCTACCTTATAGTCTGCGTTGTAGCATGGTGCGAATACTAGCTCCCGTCTCTGAAGTAACGTATTTTTGGAGATAAATTGTCATACAGATATTGTTGTACTTCATGGGTGGGTACTGACCACTTACGATAGTAATTTGCGACGTTAAACTATGACATATCAAAATCGTTTTTTAAATGAATCGAATATATAAAAATCAAGTAAATAGGTATTAGAATTGGAACTAATCGTTCAACAAGTTCTTATTGACGGAAAAAACGCACATGGACGGATATGCAGTGTTTCCGATGCATGGACGATAAATTATTAGTTGGTCAGTTTATGCAAAAAAAAATATAAAGCAAATTGCGCATTGTGTCAAAAGACATTATTTTAAGTTATGGCGTAAAATATTTACAAAAAACCTATATTAAATTTTTATTTCATCAGATTTGTAAACCAAATTCTCGATTACTTTTACCTTCCGTTCCGATATTTGATCAATTGTACCTGGCAACACTAATACTAATACGTATAGCGAAAGGTGCTAGCACCGTACCTTGAAAAGCTGCCCGTGCAGTCAATGCCTTACTTAAAATTATAGATGCTTGCGGTTATATTATTTGTTTAAATGTCAATATTAATGTTGCCTTTAACATGAAATAGATGATATTTATTTTCAAATTAATACATAGTATAATCTAACCATTGAAATGTCTGTTTGTAACATAAAAATAACATATTTTTAGTATTTACATAATTATGAAAATATATACAGTATTTATAACAAAATGAGAAAAACAATTTTTAAAAAGTGTGTCTGTCTGTCTGTTAGTTCCGGTTGACAGCTGGCACTGGCAGAGAGCTGATGTTCTACAGAGTTAGCACAGGCTACTTTTATTTTTAAAAAGTGTGTCTGTCTGTCTGTTAGTTCCGGCTGACAGCTGGCACTGGCAGAGAGCTGGTGTTCTACAGAGTTAGCACAGGCTACTTTTATTTTTAAAAAGTGTGTCTGTCTGTCTTTTAGTTCCGGCTGACAGCTGGCCTCTCATTGCTAAGCCACTGTGCCACGGAGTCGTCAAAATTCGCAGTTATATAAAAGTTCGTTCATAAGAAGATGTAGAGCGTGTAGGGCGGGGGGGGGGGGCACACATTTTGAACATTTATTGTAATTAAAATAACCGATATGAACGAAAAAATGAACTTACTTCCGTTTTGAATCTCCATGAAGTAGGCATGGTTTTAAGCTATATGACACTCTGATCACACTATACGATTTTTATAACACTTGTGGCTAAACTTCGACATTGTAAAATCGTAATTTTTTAATATTAAAAAAATACGTTTAAATTATTATTATTATTATTATTACTATGCCTGGATTTTGAGAATCTGAAGATATCTATATATATAGGTCAGTAGGCGTTTTACTAAATAGACGAAGATATATATAGGCGGTCGTTTTTCTACTTGAACATTTCCCAAATTAAACACTTTTCTCATTATTAGTTTTGCGCTGCAAGAAATTTCCTACTTAAAAACTTGAATGAACCCTTTCGAGGACACACAATCAATAAATTATTATCAGCGTTTGTTGACTGCGAATGTTGCCAGCTCCGTGGCGAGGGTGTGTGGTAGTGGTGCAGGAGGAACTCCTGGTGGGAGTAACGTTTTGAAAATATGAAGAATAATGACGATATGAAGAAACTGAGATTTAACATCCGGCTAGATTAACCGCAGCTCAAATAGTTGGTTTGACCGTGGAAAGACCACGTTTGCTCAGAATCCAGATATATGTAGCAACATTATGCTTTTTACTGGTAACGGAGAATTAATTTAAGTTCTCGGGGTAATAACTTTGAGCCTTTAATTTAAAACTAAGTACTTTTAATTTGTTTGGACCAGAATTGCCAGCTTGCTCGACATTTTTATTGGTCCTGATGGTTAATAGATTTTGACATTACTTCGTAGAAGTCATCATCTTCATCAGCAGCAGCATTTTCCTGTTAACAACTTAAAATAATAAAAAAACTGTGGCTGACAACCCACTCACTAAGCTTTTCAACTATGATAAAATCCCCCTATGAGGCAATCTATGGGGGAGGCCTATGTACGGCAGTGGACTTTTATAGGCTGTATGGGATGGATAGATGGAATATAATTTTAATTATTATTACGCCGTTGTAGCAACAGCGTAGCGTTGAGTTCTGGTTGGTGCATGCGTCACGCCGGGCGCGCGCAAAACTTTGGGGTAATTACTTGCTTATAGACAATCCTTAAACAAGAACAAAATTCTTATATCTAAAGTCTTTATATTCTCCCGGCACCACTACTTCCAACACCACTACTCCAGCTAAGACACACCATCGACTATCATACGACACGTGTTTCGCCTCTACACGAGGCATCCTCAGGTAATGTAGACTCCACGGCGACACATTAACAAAATTGTTAAGCTTCTAATCATGTTCAGTGCACAATATTTTGCCGTTAAAAACGGCCTTTGATCCGGAAAGCAAAGTTTAAATTTTATGTTAATTAAACCTTAGTTTCCACGCATAATTGAATTTAATTAATTTTTTAACAGCAGTTTTTCTACGCGGAACAAATATCTAAAGAGAACCAAAATAACGTGTAAGGGCTGTAAGTTTCCTTCTTTATATTTACTATTAAAGAGATATGGGCGGCAAAACCTTTAAACAATAGATCTTCAACAGATGCTTTGTTTTCAATTTGCGTTTAAAGGACGGAGCTATAATAATCGAGAGAAAAAAGCAATTTGTAAAACATATACAGCTCGTACTGATTTATGAATTAAAAATTGACCTGTGTTTTCTTCTCCAAAACTAAACCGGTTTCTTTTTTCAGGAACATAATGTTTAATATTGTCGCTATGTCTAAATGTTTATCTTTTACTTTATGTTCGTTAAATTTCTTTGCTGTATAGATGATCTGACAGTGGCGGTGTAATAAAGGAATTTCAATAATTTTCAAAAGTTTTCTACATAGCATATGTGTATGACAGTGGTAGATATTAAACGATAAATCATTTTTGCTCTATGGAGAAAATAGAAAAATACATTTGTATGGACTCAAAGCCGACCGAATATTCTCTTAAGTAAAGCCAAGTCCATTTACAGCAGTGGATTTTTACGGGCTGATGATGATGAAGGAGAAGAATTAAACTAAGACTTAAAATACGTGAAAAGTTCTTTTCTTAACTCCTTAAAATATTATAATTAATTTAATTATTTTTATTGGTATTATTAGTTTTGTTGATATTATTTTTGAATTAATATCCTCGATTGTTTCAAGTTAAGTAATATCCGTTCTCGTAAACTGTTAAAATATACTTAAACATACATTCCTACTAATCCTTTTGCATCGACGACGTCCACCGACCGTGAACTGTCTGTCGGTGGGACGAGGTTCGAATTGCGGGATGCTGTATGCATGTATCAAGTGACATATTGCTGTATAATCGCCTGATTCACTCGTAGCATTCTTTAAATCAAATACGCAAATGAGACAAGATGTAGGATTTTGGATTATAACATCATATTTAAACCCTTTTATGTTATAATCATAATCAAGCCACAATTCCACTTTTGAACAAAACATGCTCCAAGCATCTACATTCAACGACTTCCTGCATTTCTTACCAGGTAGTCACTTCATCCAGTGGAGACAATAAGATGATTACGTTCACCCGCACTTTGTTATCAAAGAAGCTGCGAATATTTTCACAACGAATGATAAAGTTGCTTTCGTTACACAAAATACTGGGATACGTGTCTGAAATAAACTATATTATGTAATTATTCTGACAAAATAATTAAAAATAATTTAACTAGCAATTGTAGAAATATAAAACCGAATGGGATATTAAATGCTATTGCAATCCTTATTCTCAGAGTTTTCTTTCAGAGCTAAAGAGTTTTAATTCCACTCCAGCACTCCGGAGATATTTATTGTGTAACATTGTTTAGTAAAGAAATATCGAATAAAATAAAACTTAAATACTTAAGAGTTCTGGTATTACTTTTGTTGTATTAAGCTTTCTGGTAGTCTCATTAGCTGGTAGGAGTACTAGGTAGCAGGACTCGTTTCAGTCCAGGAGTCCATCTGGGCAAGTCGTCACCTTTTTACCAACTTTGTGCTACCAAATAGTAGCGCCAGCACTGTTATCTGGTCTATAAGGTAATAGAGAGCCTTATTACAGACAGTAAAGCATTTCGGGTGATGACGCATCTTTAGCCGTCTTTGTTTGAAGTTGTGGATGGACGGCAGTAGCCACTTATAATCTGGTGTACTGAAATTCGCTTGTTACATTACACATTACGCGAACAACCTTGGTTCGATCTCCGTCGGTACAAATGAAGGGGTTAATTGCTGTGGTTGTTTATATCTCAGTCCTCAGAGACAATGTAACTGTGTACTTCTTTTGTGGTACTTGATCGCAGGTGCCCATGGGCTGCAGTATAAGATCACATGTCACTCCAGTTTTATAAAAGAATGGTGATATACTATTCGTCAGTTGTGAAGGAAAATGTTGCGAGGAAACCTACACGTCTAAGGGATAGAATATGATATTATATTTATACGTGGTAGAGCCGTGCTGCAGTTATATTAGTAGTATAGTTGTAGCATGAATGGGTCGACTCAACTGGGGAGGGACTACGCTCTCACATAATACCAACGTAAAATAGTCGCTTAATGCTGCTGTGTTTCGTATGGTGAGTGTAGAGAACCGGAGACCCTTTTTACTGGAAACGAAGCATTTTGATTTGTAATCGAGGATAGA
The DNA here is from genome assembly GCA_018247895.1 of Parnassius honrathi. Taxonomy (NCBI): domain Eukaryota; kingdom Metazoa; phylum Arthropoda; class Insecta; order Lepidoptera; family Papilionidae; genus Parnassius; species Parnassius honrathi. Next base: position 16,126 of record DWHP01001414.1, read on the forward strand.
TGTAGATGTCTATGGGCCACAGCAACCACTTACCATCAGGTGGACTGTG
>DWHP01001415.1:0-16174 GCA_018247895.1 Parnassius honrathi
TCGAACTTTCTGCGTCTGGTCGGTTCGCGCCCGTATTTACTGGAATATTCTGGATGTTTCGTCGTCGTGTAAAAGCTATATTTAACGCCGCTGCGAGCGGCGATCGGGGCAGTATTGAATTTAGTGATACAAGTGAAGCTTCGAAGCGAAACAAAGTGAATCTGTGTGATTAATTATTAGCGTCTCTTAAGTTTTAATTGGTGTTCGGCGATTAGTGTTAATTTTGGTAATTCAATCGGCAGTTTTTATTGTAACGAACTTCAAGCTCGTAACAGTACTAACAGCATTGTCGATTGCCATACCTGCCTTTTTTAATACACTCTGACTTCCCAAAATAGAGTGTAGTCATTTACTCTATTTCCTGCGTTCAATAGTCGTTGTATATCCTTATATGATAAGTCGTTGTATCTCCCATCCCTGCCAAATACTCGATAGCACCCCTTCTATTTTTATTTTATATATCATTTTTCTTTTTCATTCTTTTCTTTCGAAAACCATATTTTTTGCCTTACTTGCGTTTACTTTCATATCCCTTTCTTTTAATGATCAGTTTATTGAAAGAACCATAATTTGCAACTTAGCCGCTGACGATGTAAATATAACTTGATCATCGGCGTACAAAGAGCATTTGACGTTTAACGCACGTATTCCTAATCCGCATTCTTCAACTTTCAAATTTTCCAAACAACTGTCCCTAAATAGGTTGAAAAGCCACGGGGAACCCACAAAATTCTGTCAGACACCTATATGGATGACAAACCTGTTTGAGTAGACCCGTTGATCCTAACATAGGCACTAGAGTCCCCATAAAGATACTGTAATGCCTGTATCAACCCAGGGCTCCACCCAAATGAATTCAGTGTTTGCATATCCCTGTCCACTCTGTCATAAGCCTTTTCCAAGTACATGAACGCAATAAAAAGTTTTTGGTTTTTTGGATAAAAACTTCTCCGCGATAATATATGTTGCGCATATTTTTTTCATAGATAATCATTGTGCGCATGGAAAATACTTGATCTGTAGACCCCATTCCCTTTCTAAATCCCACTAGCACATCCCAAATTTTCCATCAGTTTCTCATTTCATAACTCTTTCAATTAGTACCTTAGCATACAGATTTCCTACAATGCTAAGAAGGCTGATACCACGGTAGTTTTACAGTCTTGCTGCGACCCTTTTCCTTTATATATTGGGATTATCACGGCTTTGCACCAGGCTACAGGTACCCGCTTTAGTTCCCAGCATAAATTAAACAAGGTGTACAGTAGGTCTGCCACCACTTCCTCAGTAGCTCTTTGCAATTCGAGTGAGACTATATCATATCCGGCTGCCCTACCTGCTTTCATGCTTTTCATTGCTTTCATTATTTCATTTATACTTATCTCTCTATATTCTCTTTCCTCTTCTTACGGAATTTCCATTTCCTTTTTTTCACACGTGTCTCTACTCATATACATGTTTTCTAAATATTCCTACAATCTCTTTCAAGTCAAAACTTCATCCTTCAGAATACACCCATTCCCGTCACGTATAGCATTAAATCTAGACTGTTTTGAATTTCGCCTGGCAGTTCTTACGAGTTTCTAGAAGATTTAAATATTTGCCTGGAAGTTATCCGTAAGTTTTCTATAATTTTTATCCGTTACTTCTTGCTTTTTTCTTTCGACTGCTTGTTTTACTCTCTTATTTAGATGTTTCTTTCTTTCAATATCATTTTTTTTCAATATCGTTATTCATGCCACCAGAATTACCAGTCTTTGTTGCTAGTAAATCTAGCCATGCTCTCTTCTTTGCTTCATCTTCCGTACGTACCTCATCATCTCACCATAACCTATCATTTTTCTTTTCGTTCGTTCTCTTACTAAAACCACATATTTCTTTATATTATTTTAAATGTCAAGCAAGTCGGAAAATAAAATTCATATAATATTTTATATTGTAAAAAGCGTGATTCAAAAAGAATATTTTTATCACTTGTCGAAACGCACGTACTAGAAGTCTAGTCTGTTTTTCTAGAGGCTGCTTATTGTACATTTTAATTTTTACTGCAAAACTTTGCTTGAACGCTTTGACTAATCTGGTTCTAGGAACAACTAATCTGTCTTAAGATTTCCTGAATTATATTTATGTGCGTGCATCTTCATTGGTAGTTCACCTTTTTGCTGGTGCACTTCCAGAAGCGAATAATAAATAAACAACGACACGACAGTTATTATTTGCGCTTTTTCATCCAAACCGCTTATGTTTTCTTTCAGTCTACATTTGTACTTGTTTTTCTTACATTCATATTGTGATTTTTCTATTCTAATACGCTGTAACGCAGTGGTGGACACAGATATCCGATGTCGCCAACGTCTAAATAGACAATTAAGTCGATATAAAACCAAACAATGATCCGTTCCTGCGTTGGACCCCCGATAAACCATCGTATTTTCCACTGCGCTCCTCATTCTTTCATTCACAATTATGAAATCTATCATGCGTCTATCATCACTCCTTTCCCATGTATCCATGTGAATCTTCTTATGACGAATATACTTCATTCATCTTATCATTCATTGCTCCACATACATTCAACGTAGCCAGAGGGACTTCTGCAATCCACTTTTCGCGTCTCCGGTAGACGGAACTTGACGGGTGGCGAACCTTGTCGCCGGTTTTCCTCCCGGAGATTCTCCGCACACCTGCCCCACTAAAGAGGCACCTGGAACTCGGGGACATTTCTTTTAATTTATGCCTCGTGGTGCGAAACCATGGAGTGGTATATTTAACGCCGCTACCACACGGCGAGGAGCTGAATCTGTACTTTCGACTTGTCGCTCGTTTAGCACCACCCGGAGGGCATCTGTAGGGTGGGTCTAGGTTTTGGTGGTAAAGCCTACCGACGCGAGTGACTTATCCCCCAAATCAATTAAATAAATATAAGTTACAATAAAATTAATTCAAGTCATAATAATACAGAATAATAATAATTTTAAATGAAATATTAGTTTTTTTCATTTGTTATATTAAGGTTTTTTTGCGAATTTTCAAAGTAAGTCACTACAACAAAGCTGTTTTTCTTATTTTTTTAAGCATTAAGGGAAAAATGGTTACTAATTTACCAATAATTATTTATTCAGTAGCAAACATTCATATTCATTCCTTTTTATTTTAAAGGAGAGGTTTCGACCATTACGAATTTCAAAAGGGTCTATATAGCCCTAGGTGATAATTATAGCTCAAAGGATAAATAATCATTTATTTAAAAAGAATAGAATCGAATTTGTAAATTTTTAAATGCGCACGTATTCAAAACAGGAAATAAAAAAAACCTAAGCATTTAGCTAAGCTTTTCTATCATTTTAAACGAGAAATTCCCCAAATATACTTTTACATTTTATTTTTTAGTAATATTTCGTTTCACTCAATCATTAAAGATTCTGAATTATCATTAGGCTTTACGTAATACGTCGAGTACATTTCATGACTTTATTTTATTGTATTTATATCTTATATTTACGTAAATACTGCTCATTGAACTAAGTTCTATGCCACCTTAACCCGTGGTCAAGCGTTGCAAAACATTCAAAACGTCGGGGATATAGAACTGTCGTACGATGTAAACTATAGGCAGTTAAGTGTAATAGTTAACTTTTGAGCCGATTAATGAACATTTTTTAATATTCATCACATCACATGACAGTTTTATATCCTCGGCGTTTTGAACGATTTGCAACAAATGTTAATGAAATAGATACGGAATTAATTCCTCTTTGATTCGCGGTATAACGTATGTATTAATTATTTTACAAAACGATTTTTTTAGTTTATTAGCACTGACACGGATAGAAACGTAAGAAACAGACAAACAGAGAGGTGGATGCGAAAACATGTTCAATTATTATGTTTATCACGATATTATTTCACTATAAGATTTGTAAATAAAAACTGGTTAGAGCATACCTTTTTGGTTAATAATAATTTTAGAACAGTAGTGGATTTTTATAAGAAATTTGTTCGGAACTATCGTAAAAGATGTGAAACATTATACGCACATCTTTAGACACAATTAAACGTCCTCGATTATATCTATGTTTTATGGATTCATAAATGAAGCGGGCAGTGATGTTTCCCTATAAAAATGTAACGACGTGATACTTTGTTTGCAGTTTTTTTTGTTTGTTGTAGATTATATCAGGCTGATGAAAGCTCATTTTAATGACCTCTTATAATGTTTCGTAAGCTTCAGGGTCTTCCTTATGATTCGCTTATTCTCAGTAAAAATTCTTATTTCAACTCTACAAATAATATTAAAACACTCATGAATTTACGTAGAACCTTGCTGCAGCTATATTATGGGTCGGTTCAACCGGGTAAGGACCACACTCACAGAATAGCAGCGTAAAATAGTAGTATAATGTTGTTGTATTTCGTATGGTGAATGGAAAGAACTGGAGACCCTTTTTCTGAAAACGACGACCATCATAGTCCTTAGGGATGACAACGCATGTGTATTTTGATTGTATTATGACGTAGATGTCTATGGGACACAGAATTCACTGACCATTAGGTGGACTGTGTGCTCGTTTGTTACCCCCATTCTTTAAAAAGTAATGCGCGTTTCGCTTTCCGGGGTAAGATATCGACGAATATCGCTTAGCTGAATAATTTACATTCTGTATGTGTGTCAATTAGCCACAGTATTCATCATCAGAATTTACAGCTAGGTGAACACTGTGCGTGTTTGTAAGTTTTACTTGCATAAGATTATGCGCAGGATAAAAATTTTGCGGCAGATAGAAATATGGTTAAAACAATCCTTTACTACTTTCCTTACTTTTTGTCGATTTCGAAAAGGAGGAGGTATTCAATTCGACTGTATCTTCTTTTCGTGTGCGTAATCTCCAAACTTTTCCCTGGTTAAAGCGATTTTGATTATTCTTTAATTTTTATCTGATAGCTGAACTTCTCGTATGGTCCCATATAAATTTAATTAAGATCTGACGAGTAGTTTTGGAGTTATCCTTAATAATGCGAATTTAATTGGCTGTTGTTTTCATTTAGTTTATATTGAAGTCGGTTGAACATAATTTTTAATTTTACCACATGTTCACTCTGTTTTTTAATCTCTCTTAGATTAGACGTCGTCAATTACTACGTTCTGTCAAGTTTTGTAATACAAATATCGAGGGAACAAATGATGAGGCAAGTTGAATAGAGAATTAGTATGAATAAATCCAGACATTATATTAATTAGAGTGTCGAAGCCAGAATTCCTGTTTAAATTAGCAATTACACTAATTCACAGGCGCTTCCACGACGGCGTGGAGCGTTTTATATAGTTTGCCATCGTTCATTGTAAATTGAAAGTACGTTATACATCACACTCTTTAATCATTCAAATTGTACGTTTTATCTTTATTTCATATTTAAATTACTAAAATTTTATAATAACTTTATTTTGATCGGCTAAGACGCTTTAATTTTATTTTGGTCTCCATTTATCAGTCTGCTCTCTTAGAAAAAATGGATGCCTTCCGCACCATCGATTCTGTTCTCTAGGAAGTGGAGAACATAATTTATTCTAACGTATATATTTTTAACCGCAACATTAAGGCAGCCCTGAATAATGGTTACCAAATAATGGGACCACCTCATTAATTTATATCATGGAACTGTTTATACCTGGTAGAGCCGTGGTGCAGTTATATAGCACGAATGGGTCGGCTCGATCGGGGAAGGACCAGGCTCTCACCGAATACCAGCGTAAAATAGTAGCTTAAATGCTGTTGTGTTTCGTATGGTGAGTGTAGAGAACCTGAAAACCTTTTTACTGGAAACGAGGCATTCCGTCTTAGTCCTCACGGGTGATAGATAACCCATCTGCATTTTGATTCTTAATCCAGAATATGAGTAGATAGATGTCTTTGGGTCACAGCAACCACTTACTGTCAGGTGGACTGTGTGCTCGTTTGTCACCCTATCCTATAAAAATACAGATTGTAGCTAAAGTTAGAATATTATGGTGGTTCGAGAAAGAAATCACTGGGTCAGACTTATTAGGTTTGCTTATTTTTGTAATTAATGAGCATAATTTGAATCCGATCGCTTTAGCACGTGAGTGGACCACGGAATTGTAAATACGGAAGCATCGCTTTCAACTGACACTGGATTAGACTGGATTCAAAAATAAAACCTACAATTTCAATTTTTTTTGGCAGCGCGAATTCACGTAAAGGAGGTCTATGTAGTTCATACACGGAGCATTCATATTAACGTAATTCTTCGATGTAAACACTGTGAGTCATAGTGCACGAGCGCGGGTTACTAGAGCGACTAGAGCTGGAGCACATTCTCGTAGAACTTGTATTATATTTGTACCTATTAACCCAGTTGTGCAAACATAAAACAGTTTCAAACTTTGTTTAATCTTTGATTTGTTTGCGGAAGAGTTCACGAGAGCATTCCTAAGATTCGATTGAGTTGTGTTACCAATGTGGATTCGCTATACAGCCGTTACGACATTAATCGCAGAAATTATTAAGAAGCTGGTTACACTCGCATGTTTTCTCGGGTCACTAGGTTAGATTTTAAATCTAAGCCATCGAAAAGTGACACCCGGAACTGGAATGCATGACGGTTTATACAAGTATGTGTGACGAACGAGCAAACTGTGTTGGCAGGGGTGGTTGGTAAGTGAATGCTATCTTATACATATATTCTACGCTTGGACTAGAGTCGAAATTGAGATTAGTTGTCACGCCTGAGGACTAAAATAAGGATGCATCGTTACAAGTAAACAATATTCGGTTCTCCTCACTTATCGTAGAAACTACTGCATTATGTTCTTACTACTAAGCTCGTATTTTGTGAGCCCTTCCACGGTAGAGTCGACCTAATCGTATTGCAGCCACAATAAAGCGTAGTCCATCACATCATTTATTATTTTTAATTTTTTTATAGCATAAGGATGAAAAACGAGCACATAGCCCATTCCACCTGATGGTAAGTGGTTACTGCGGCCTACAGACATCTACATCAATCCTCGATTACGAATCAAAATGCAAATGCGTTGTCACCCGTGAGGACTAAGAAGGAATGTCTCCTTTCCGGTAAAAAGGGTCTCCGCTTTTCTACACTCACTATACGAAACATAGCAGCGTTAAGCTGCTATTTTACGCTGTTATTATGTGAGAGCGTGGTCGTTTTCCCGGTCGAATCGATCCATTCGTGCTACAACTACATTACTAATATAGCTGCAATATGGCTCTACCACGTATTTCTTTACATTTCATCATATTAAATATCCACTGCTGGCCATGAGCATCTTCCGTCGTTAAGAGTACGTACCGTAACGATTGCAAGCACAAGACGTTTCGCATTTTTGACGCTGACTGCATGTCGCCGGTCTGGATATTTTACGTTTGTTGTAAACGAGATGATATACTGCTATCCTTCGGTAGTCATGAGATTCTCCGGCATTTCCCATTCAAATTTTCATATTATAACATAGTCACCTGGTATCTATTTATGATACCAGGTGACTATGGTACGAAACCCACCACGGGATGAAATGGCGTGATGGATTAGTGTGCCACCACATGGTTAATGTAGTATTAGAATTAGAACGCAATAAATATAACATGTCCACAATGTAGCTTTTTTATGTTTACGAAAAACGACAACATTGGCAGTTCATTCACGTAGTTATTTATAATTTGAAGGTGATAAGATACAATTCAGCCGTTGTTGGGTTAATCCATTTAGATATAACTACATCAATATGGCCTTGGCGAATACTATTTTAAAAAAAATCCAAGTCATCGTCAATATTTTGATTTAGTAAGTATATATTTGTGTAGAGGAACTAAAGGTCGCTTCAACACTCGGATTTTCAGCCATATTTTATGAAGTCCAAGTTATTGAACGTTTACCAAGGTCTTGTGGTTAACTGCATTAACCTACATGCAAACATGAAATGCATCGTTGTGATAATGTAACCTGTCAACAGTATTAATATTGAGAACGTAGTTATATCCAAGTGAGTTGCTTTATCAAATGTCTAGTTCCCATTAATGTACAATTTTCTATGAGTATAATATAAAAGTAATTATAGGAAATAATAATCTATTTTGTTAATGTTTAAGATACAAAATGTTTGAATAAACAAAATTATTGCATTATAAAAAATAGAAAAAAAGAAGGGGATATTTAATTGGTCTTTCCATTAATAATTTTTTTTTGGGCACTGCCAACTCAACTTAACCGATATAAGAAGCATAACTTATAACTAAAATTAACTATAGTATAACAATTATTACCTGTTCTGCTGGAAATTTGTCAGCATTAGAGCCGGAGACGTCAATCACTTCCAACTCTATTGGCATTCCATTAATTGGCACAGTTTGTCTGTACAGGAGATCTGTGGAGAGACGAGTTATTTAAAAATCTACAATTTTATTGCTATCTATAATTATATAAATACTAGATGAACCTGTCAGATGTCCTGCCAGTTAATATCATAGGTTGTGTTCAGAAACGTTTTTTATTTTAGCGCATGGAATTTAATTTATTAATTGCCGGGATTGATTGAAAAAAGGCAAATAAAATCAAAACTTAAATTTTGATTGTTTGTAAAAATTTTTTTAGTTTATAAATATAAATCTTCTCCACAGATATCTAAATAATATATTATTATTTAGATTTATGTGATCTTCTACATTGAAAAATACGTATATATACCAATTTTAATGTTGATAGATCAAATAGATTTTAAGTTAAATGATTTCGTATTTACAAACATCCTCTTTTGTACGTAGGTATAAATAATAGCAAACTTGATGAACGGGGATGAACGTTATTAATAACGATACTCAGGGTTTAATTTCAGATTGTCATACTTCTTTAGCAACCCTAAGCAATCCCTTGCTAAGCAGATCGCAGTAGGTACCGGAAGTCTAAAAATTTGTTGCTGCTTCCTGTAGTCGGTTCTGGTATTTTACATTTGGTATATGACGACGAGATTTTACCGCCATCAATCCGATCACCGGGTCATGAGATTTTTGTGGCGTGTCTAATGTTCCACTTACGAAACTCAAGGGGTAATATAAGATGATAATATATTTATATATTATACAGTAAATAATACTGAATGCTAAGATTGCAAGTTATAGTATGCATTGAATTTTTAATAGTGTTTCTCTACTGGAAATAAATACGAATTGGATTACAAATTGTGTGTGTGTTTTTTTAAAATATTACAATTGATGAAGTTTATACTACTGACCTGTATTTGAATGATATTCGCCAATGTACCTCCTTGTTAAATATCTGACGATTAGAGCTGAAACAAAAGGGAGACGTTAGTGACCTTTCCATATTCAATACGAAAATTTTAATGTGTATATTTATCATGAAAAGTGAAATCAAAAGGAACTATTTAAATAGTTTCAATAGTAATAAAGGATAAATGATGATAATACGCTAACTTATACTTGGACGCTGAGACTATTTGTTGCACGTTTTGTTAGATTGTCTAAAATACTCGTAAAACAATAAAGTCTGGTCATATTTATTTAGGAATAAGCACATTATAGAGTTTTTCGGATAATTAATATTATAAACAGAAAACAAATTTCGGTTCTACATTTCTCTTTTGTTGAATTTACAATTTACAATATTTCGACTACGGTTAGTTTTAAAAGCAGTGCTATACAGATTGACATTTATGAGCCACAAATCGGCAAATGGAACGATAGATTGTTTTTGCCGCACATCGGTTACTTGTTTTATAAAATATGCCCGCATTACATCATTCTGTAGAATGGGTCACTGGATTGTTCGTTTCATTTATGTAATTTCATCTAGGTCGGCATTTTGTTATTGTTTGTTTTTCTTGTTCGCGCAACTCGTTTCGACATTATATTCTTTCATTCTTTGTGCGAGAATATGATCGTCCGTAGGTTTGTTTAAGAAATTAATCGCCACGGTTCAATTAGGATTTGTAATCTAATTCAAATATTACCCGAGCAAACTCTGAATTCGTTCAGAAAACTTTTGTAAATCTAATTATAATAATCTTTATACGGGTTCGTCTGTTCGTAAGTGTCTGTTCCTCTGAAGATGGCTTATAACTATTCTAGAATTCGAACTTTTAACGTATTACCTTCACGTTTGGTCTTACTCTGTCTTATTTAATAACAGCGTTTAAATTCGTTATCGTTACATCCCTTCACAAGTTCGCTGCTGAACAAATTGTCTGCCACAAAACATGGCTCTGACTCCATCCACCCTCATAAATCCATTTGTATTTAAATATATTATAAATATAATGTCAGATGGATGCAAGTGTTTTTTTTATATAATAAGAATGAAAAACGAGCTTACAGTCCACCTGACGGTAAGTGGATGCTGTGACCCCTAGACATCTACATTTAACCTCCCTCCTTTCCCGGTCGAGTCGACCAATTCCTGCTACAAATATAATATAGCTGCAGCGTGGCTCTACCATGTATAAGTATAAGTATAAATAATATTTAGAACTATTAAGGAAAATCACATGCTTGAATAGCAGCAGCTGTGTAAATATGTATACCTGATTTGCCAACTCTGGAGCTTCCGATGACAGCGATGCGGACGCGCGGCGTGCTGGCACGCTCGTCCCTCATGGTGGTGATTTATTTGCGACGAAGCTGAAACAGTAAAACATCTTGAGTTTTTTATTCCACTATATGTTATAAATATAAATTTTATATTCGGACTTATATGCCGCCCGCAACTCTTTGATTTCTATTATTTCATAACGCGGTAAAAGTTATATGGTGGATTTTATGGCGGAAACATCATCAATTCGGGATCTTTCGCCGGTCTCTTTGAGAACATTTTTCGGATATGCGGCAGATGTTGAGTGAATTTAGCAGTTTAATTATTTCCTTGAGGTGAATCTCATTAAGGATAAGCTCGTGTTTTACTTGGCAATCATGATTTCCGTTTATTAGTCGAATTTGGTTCAAATGACGTCCGCATCACTGCATAAACACACATCACACTTACTATTTTCGTAAATACTAATTAGAGACTCTTAATATCCAGAATACTAAGCGGACAAAGTGTTAATTGAGTCTAATGGGTTATACGTTACACGTAATTTAGCTATTTCAAATATGCGAATACATGCCAAGACTAAAATAATGGTAGAGACGAAGCTACGTTAGGTACAGTTGACGTCAAATATAATTTATTTATTAGAACGTTAACATTGTTTACCCATATTAACAACATATTGATATTCATGTCTATGTTATATATACTATACTATGCATATATTATAATTTCGGCATGCCTGTAACGAAGATTCAACGCGTATACTATATGCTTGGTATGCAGCCATAAGTAATTATACTACGAAATATTTATAGAACAATATCGCCATGCATCAGCATCGGCCCGAGGAAAAGTTGAATAACCCTAGACGTGAGTAATACATGTGCATTCAATTCATGTGAATAGCAAGGCTCGTTAGTCATTTAATTGTGAAGCTTATTGTTTACATAACAGAAAGGGAAGAACGCATTTGACTTCAATCGCAGACTTAAAATGAAAACAGTAAACAAGCTACTTGGCAAAAGCGCTTTAAAATACAGACCTTTTTACACAAAGAAATAAAATATTTAGTTAAATAAAAACACAATGACATTAATGGAAATTGAAACGTGAAATATTGCTTTGAGCGGGAATGTACTTCCTATTTATATAAAAAAACGGCATTACTGATCGTGCAAAAATTAAAAGCTCAATTATTTACTTTATTTAGAACACCAACATTATTAATACATTGTATTTATTACAAAATTTAAAATCGACAAAGCTATGAAAAAGTATTCGTATATAAAAATTAAAACGCGCATTTGTGCATAGACCCACTTTTCCATAAAACAAGGGTTGATTAGCTATGGTCATTATTTTGTAAGTATAACTTCTCAATAGCCAATATGTTGTTTTTTATTTATAACTTGTTGCTCGGACATGGCTCTTACGATTTGCACAACATTTTGTACTTAGATAACGTTTTATTTTACAAGTTTTTATAGATAGCTAGCTGTAACCTCTGAAAATATTATAACGCAGAAGCGTAATAATCTCCTTGCTTTTAATTTTAAAATTTCTATAAATAAAAAAAAATTACATCGTGTATGAAAAAGAACCATTAAACGTAGGTGTTTGAAATTAATACGAGCTGTAATAATTTATCATCACCAATTTTTAAAAACTTTGTTACTGCGTAATTGTCGCGAGACCAATGAATCCAGCTTTTATTTACGTTTGGCGCCAATATAAATATATTTCCGTCGCAACTGTAGGTATGTGGCTAATAAAAAAGGTATATATTTCTGACGTAGCAACATTTATTCACGTTTAAAAAGCGTTCGAAGCATGTTTAACGCGACACAAAGCCTAGCTGCTTTTAAATTTATCCCTCTTTAGACCTCATAAACCTAAGAGTAAAAAGACAGGAGAAAAGCTCCTCGTTGCTTAAGTGTAGATCAATAGACTCTACTCGATGTAGAGAAATATAATAATGCCAGCCGCTTCGCTGGACTTTGAACTTTAGTAATATTTGTTATTAATAGTATTTCATGTCCAATTCCACGACGTAATCCACTTCTATGCGAAATTTCATTGGAATCCGTCGAGCCGTTCATGCGTGATGGAGGGACAAGCAACCAACAAACATACTGGTAACATACATCCGATAAGCTGGGGTGTTTTGAATATTATAGATAAACTATACGATTCGTGCTAATCATAAGTACCTGTTATATTTAAAGCGGGGAATTTACTAGACGGACATGCCCACGGGCTGTTTGTTCGGGCATGTCTGTCGCCGCGGTTACACTACACAGACTTATCAGTTTGTTTTAGACCGGCTACGTGATTAGTTTTGCGTGCACATTAAGATGACGGCGAAACGACGAAAAATTGCAAAAGAAGCTGGTGCTGCATTAATACTGTCCGATGATAAATAAAACAAAGTAATTTGGTGCATATCACCTATTTACTTAAAGAATTAGAAATTGATGAAACAGGAGACCTGTACAATTACTTGCGCATGGCCATCTGCACACTGTCTGTAAATAGACAGCCCGCTGTAAGTATTCACGTTTGAGCATTTCTGTGCCCGCGCAGACAAAATGAGATCGCGCGAACTTTCAACAGGCAAATCCGCCAGTCCGACTACGACAGTCCTACACTACAAACTTTGGGCAGACCTATAGTAGCGAAGTCCGACAGGTATGTCTGCAGACATGCATGCATGTCCGTCTAGTGAATTACCCGCTTCAAATATAATTTATAGCAGGTACTTATGATTAGCACGAATCGTATAGTTTATCTATAATATTTAAAACATTCCAGCTTATCGGATTTCCTTATTTTTCCTCACTTATACATTAATGTTATTCACCATCGAACTCACAGTAAATAAGTACTTAAAAATTACAATTAGCATGTCGGTGGGAAAGTCTATTGTCTATTTACTGATCTGTTTGCGCGCGTACTATAAAAACGTAGTTTACGAGTCAACGCATGCGTTTGGCTCGGAACCGTGCTTTGTGACATTCCTTGGGGGAGACCTATTTAAAGCGGTGGACTTGATTCGGTCGTATTATTATTATGATGATGATGAAACTGTATTATATCATAATATAGAGATCCGTGACGGTGATCCGAGACTCTTTTTACAGGAAACGGGGCATTCAATCTTAGTCCTCAGGGACGAGAAATCATTGACGTCGAGAATACATGTAGATGTCTATGGGCCACCGCATCCACTTACCATCAAGTGATTATGTGCTCACTTGTCACATTTATTCTATAAAAAGATTAAGACATATCCTCACTACCACAAAAGAGGCCCAGGTAGTCTTATGTGTGGATACCATATGTCAGGATTTGTTCTATCATGTTAGGATTTTTGGGCTCTTTTCAAGATTGCGGTCAGATTTAGTAAATGTTAGGTGTTTTCGATTTTTCAATAAACTACAGTAGCTTTTTGCGTGGGAGGAGTGGAATTTGCGACGTAGATTGAGAGTGCATAAAACCAACAATCAAATAGTTTTTCACGCTTGTTAATGCTTGCAATATTATGTCAGAATTTTTCAAAGGAAAGCAGGTTATTTGACAGTACTTATCAATTTTTCCATCTGGTAACCCCACTTACGGGACGTTAGAGAAAAGGAAAACAATATAAATTATTGTGTTTGTTAATGTCGGTGCTCGTAAAAAAACAAACACATAAGTAAACATCCATAAATGTCATTTAATGAAGTCGTAGAACCGTAGACAGTTTCTCTGTCTACGCGTAGAACGTTATCAAATCACTTAAACCTTACATTAGAGTCTTTACTGCGTGTGTAATTAATGAGAACAAAAGTTCGATAGCGATGTCTCTTATTAAAATGTTGGTTATGCTATACAAATACGAGTAAGTACTGTAGCAACGTGGGTGTAGAGGCAACACGTAATCGCGAAGAAATGGCAAGTTATAGATTTTATTGTGTGGGCGAATATATTTTTAGACAAATTGGGTGGGTAGTTCACGTAAACATGAACGTGTCAACTTTAGAGAAAAATTGTTATTAGGTAAAATACTCTGTCCTTGAAAGTGTCGAGTTAGGAGGTTAGGTTACTTGAAGTATCATCTGAGATTAATCAGAGTGTTACAAGGTCTCGTATTAAGTGTGTTATTTTATAGGCTTAACAGCGTATCGAGTGTCGGTCCCCCAAGACCACAATGTAAGCAATCGTTTCTCGTTTCGAGGACGGGGCCTTGTTACAGAAACGTCTGACGTCACATTGAGAATTCACCATGCAATCAAGGCCTTAGCATTGGAACATTGAATCTTTCAGCCTTGATTTCTAACGCTACGTTAATGTAAACGAGAGGAAATCAATATTATTGCAAGGTTGTTAGTAAGTAGTTGTTAAATATAGAATGCTTTTGTGTTAGTTGCTGTTAATGTGAACGTATTTTATCGATAGTAGACGGATATTATATCCTCTTGAATTTAGAAAGGTTTGTGTTCAATATTGGGCATTGAAGAAAATACCATCTATAGCAAAAATTCTAGAAAAAATCTGACAGAAAAACAAAAGTGCCTAAACGATTAAGGCAAATCTTTTTTTACAGGTCTTGTCCAGCGGTGTACATTGACGGGCCGGTACAGGTGACGAATTTTGATTCACGACAGTGGACAAACTGCGGTTGCTGATGCGAACTAGCGTTTAAAACATAAGCCTTCTCTCGCTTTTATCAATACTATAAAATATTTTGCTTTTAATTTCTTTACTGCTCTTTGTGTAAAATGTAGTTAGCCTATCCCTTAATGTCGGTTATTTATAGCAAATAGGTATTAAAAATGTATTTGATAACATAAGTGTGTGAAAGACTGTTATTGCTATGGAGTTATTATACTGCACGTACAAATATATTGGAGTAACTTTAATACAGTTTTTTATATGGTTTTTATAATTAACATGAATAACTATAACGAAATAGTTTTAGACAGCGAAAAAAAAAATTAAAAGGGAAAAAGAAATCAAAACAATTTCTGAACGGTAACCACAGAACGGTTACAACAAAACTTCTTTCTTCTTCTTTATAGTTGTTGTTACAATTTGTAGAGATTTTTTTAATCATAACCATAATTTTTTTGGATCACACACTAGGAAATAGGAATTGGTCCAGAAGGCTGCTGAGCGGTGTCGGGAGAGGACGATTCCGCTCGGAGACGATGTCGTGAAGGTGTTTGTCACGGGCCTCACTTCGATAATTGTGTTCTCTTACCAGAAAAGGGATAAGAAGAGAAGAAGATACCAGCAGCAGCAGATATCCACGAGGATTTCCCCATGATAAAAAAGGAAGTAGGAATTGTTCCTTACTAATTCAAAAACAGGTGAAATGTGAGGAAACACAATAAAAATAACTTACACTTTACATAATGATTTCTTATCCGTATTAAAGTAAAGTAAAGTAAAGTTACAGCCTATATACGTCCCACTGCTGGGCACTGGCCTCCCCTCATTTCTGAGAGGGTTTTTGGGCAAGCAAGTGTCCGCCGCGCTGCCCCAATGCGTGTTGGCGACCTTCACATGTCTTCGAAATATTTTTTTTCTTTATATCTCAGACATGCAG